>CBVK0100302253.1:0-18440 GCA_900067695.1 Picea abies | reverse complement strand
GAAAATGTCAAGTTTTGGAAGAAGAAGGAAAGTGACAAGTGTGGATTAGTGTTGTCCGCTCAAAGAAAAATGAACCCTTGGTATATAGATAGTGGATGCTCCAAACACATGAAGGGAGACAAAGGCAAGTTTCTATCTCTAAGTGAAAGCAAATAAGGAAACGTAACCTTTGGAAATGATGCTCCAGTGAAAATAAAGGGCAAAGGGATGGTGAGCTTAAGTAATGGAAAAGGAAAATCCCAAGATGTTCTACTTGTGGATGGGCTGAAACATAATCTGATCAGTGTAAGTCAAATGTGTGACAGAGGATGTGAAGTGTTGTTCATGTCCAAGGACTACAAGATAAAGTCTGTAAACTCAGGACAAGTGGTGGCCAAAGGCATAAGGACAAAAAATAATGTATATGTGCTGAAAGAAAATAGAGAAGAATGTCATCTAAGAAAACATGATGAAATTTGGTTATGGCATAGGAGACTTGGACATATAAACTTTTACCACTTAATCAAACTCAAAAACCTCAAGGCAGTAAAATATCTTTCGAGAATATCAAAGCCCCAAGATTCAATGTGTAAACCCTATCAAGTAGGGAAGGAAAATAGGACACAGTTTAAGTCCAAGAGATTTACTTCAACAGAGAAACCACTCCAACTAGTTCATATGGATTTATGTGGACCATCAAGACAGGAAGGCATGGGGAAAGAAAACTACTTCATGTTGATTACCGATGATTGCTCTAGACTTACTTGGGTTTCCTTTCTCAAAGAAAAAGCTGAAGCATTTGAGAAGTTTAAAATATTTAAGGCTTTAACAGAGACTCAAATAGGCAAGAGGTTAAAGGAAGTAAGATCAGATCAGGGAGGATATTTTATGTCAAGAGACTTCAAGAAATTCTGCGATGAACATGGGATCAAGAGAGAATACACAATCCCAAGAAATCCACAACAAAATGGAGTTGTTGAGAGGCAAAACATAACAGTGTAGGAAATGGCCAGGTCAATGATGAATGAGAAGAACATTGGTCAAACCTACTGGGTAGAAGCAATACACACAACAATATATGTGCTTAACAAATCCTACCTCAGACCACAAAGTGACAAGACACCTTATGAATTATGGTTTGGAAGACCTACCTCAATCAAACACTTCAGAGTCTTTGGGAGTAAATGCTACATAAAGAATAATGATGAGAGACTCGAAAAATATGATGGCAGGGATGATGAAGGTATCTTCTTAGGGTATGCTACAAACAGTAAAGGATATAGATGCTATAATAAGAGGCTGCATAAAATGGTTGATTGTATTGATGTAAAAATTGATGAAGGAATCCCAACAAGAGAGGTATACAGTAATGAGTCTTCTACATAAGACACAGCTAAAGCTGAAGGTGAACAGGTCCAAGAATAAAAAAACGAAGAATCTGAATCAGATCAAGAATCAGACACTCAGACAGACTCAAATCAGCAGTCAACTACAAATTCCTCCTCCAGAATCATTCAAAAGAATCATCCTGCAAGTCAGATAATTGGAGAAAAAGACAAAGGTGTACAAACCAGGAGAAAGATAATCAAAACCACCAAACAATATCATATAGCACTCATATCCATGTTGGAACCCAAGAATTTCAATCAAGCCAGGAAAGATGATCACTGGGTTAAAGCAATGAATGATGAACTTGATCAGATTGAGAAAAACAATATGTGGGAGATGGCTCAAAGACCTGAAGGAAAAAACGTCATTGGCTTCAAATGGATCTTTAAGAATAAGTTGAATGAGAAAGGACAAGTTATCAAGAACAAAGAAAGGTTAGTCTATAAAGGCTATGCTCAGATAGAAGGACTAGATTTTGGTGAAACATTTGTGCCCGTAGAAAGATTAGAAGCTATCAGAATGTTTCTTGCTTATGCTTGTCATAAAAGGTTTAAAGTCTACCAAATGGATGTCAAGTCAGCCTTTCTAAATGGAGATTTAAGTGAAGAAGTCTATATGGAACAACCAGATGGTTTCAAACTCTCTGATAACCCTGACTTAGTATGCAAGCTGAAGAAAGATTTATATGGTTTAAAACAGGCCCCTCGAGCCTGGTATCACAGACTAGATACGTATCTCAAAGACAAAGGGTTCAAGAGAGGAACAACTGACAACAATCTGTATATTAAAACAGAGGATAATAATTTGCTCATCGTACTGGTCTATGTAGATGACATCATCTTTGGATGTAATAAGGATTCATTAGTACAATGGTTTGCTTATGCCATGGATTCTAAATTTGAAATGTTTATGATAGGAGAACTGCCATTTTTTCTTGGTCTTCAAATTACTCAAAGGCCTGAAGGGATGTTCATTTCTCAAGAAAAATATCTAAGAGAAATGTTGAAAAGGTTTCAAATGGAAGATTCCAAACCTGTGGGTACACCTATGGTAACTGGATGTAAATTAAGCAAGGTTGATGATTCACCTAATGTTGATCAAAGATCATATCAATCAATGATAGGAAGCCTGCTATACATCACAGCGTCTCACCCAGACATAATGCATGCTGTAGGAATGGTAGGAAGATACAGGCTACACCTAAACAGAGTCATTTGCAATATGTCAAAAGGATATTTAGGTATTTGAAAGGAACAATGACTTATGGTTTGTGGTATCCCACAAATCAAAATTTCTAGTTAACTGCTTATTCAGATGCAGATTGGGAAAACTATGTTGATGAGAGAAAAAGCACCAGTGGAGGAGCATTCTTTCTGGGTGACTCATTAGTTGCATGGCTTAGTAAAGAGCAAGGATCCATTTCATTATCCGCTACAAAGGTATAATACATTGCTGCTGCTACTTGTTGCACAATTTTTTTTATGGATGATGCAAACTCTTGCAGATCTGAAGGTAACTTACATTGATCCCATTCCAATTCACTGTGATAACACCAGTGCCATTAGTGTCTCCGAGAATCCTATTCTTCATTCCAATACTAAGCATATTCCAATAAAGTACCATTTTCTCAGAACAAGTTACAAACTGAATTATATACCTTCTACAGAACAGATTGCAGATATATTTACAAAACCATTAGCAACAACCCCTTTTGAATATCTTTGTCAAAAGTTGGGGGTTATAATTTCTTGTGTCTAATCTATTCACCTGGACAAGGGGAGTATGTTTTGCAACAACTCAGGGGGAGCATGTTTCTTCTTTGACATTGATGTCAAAGGGGGAGAAAAGAGTTCGGGAGGAGAGTCTGAATGCATGTGGGTGCTTGTGTTGCCATCAATGCCAAAGGGGGAGATTGTTGGCAAATATTTAATAGAAAATGAATGCTTGTCATTGATGGCAAGTACAACAATGAAGATGGAATGAGTAAAAAAAGTATGTAATAGATGGGAATTATGAGAAGACGCTACATAGAAGATTCGATTAAGCTCAGAAGAGATAGTGTAGAGGATTGTTGGCAGATCATCGATGGCAAGATCAGAGTAAGCGAAACAAAGTAAGTTCGAGAGGAGAAGAAACATTTCTGATCATTGGATCCCATTTACAATTCCCAATGACCATCATATCAAGTGTTGATTGGGATTGTTGATCCCATGCCATTTCGAGGTTTCGCGAATCACAACTTGGAAAGGCAAGTAACATAACCACTGAAATCGTGATATGCGAAATCATGATTTAATCGTAGCTGTTAGATCGAGGTTTGTTCTAGACCGTTGATCCAGCTCCTCAGAGATTCACGACTCACGACTTGGAGAGGCAAGAAATATAACCACCGAAATCACAATTTAATCACTTCTATCAAATCAAGGTGTGATCTGAACCGTTGATTCGACTCCATTTTGGAGTTTCGCGAATCGCGACTTGGAGAGGTAAGAAACATAACCATTGAAATCACGATATGTGAAATCATGATTTAATCACAGCCATCAGATCAAGGTGTGGTCTGGACCGTTGATCTAAGTTTCATTTTAGAGTCTTGCCTATCGCGACTTCGAGTGACAAGAACCTCTATCAAAGGAATCATGAGATGCGAATTCACGATGAGATCTGGACCGTAGATTCATCAAAATCGTGGACCGTTGATCTAAGCTTCATTTTAGAGTTTCACCTATCGCAACTTGGAGTGACAAGAACCTCCATCGAAGGAATCGCGAGATGTGAGTTCACGATGAGATCTGGACCGTAGATTCATCGAGATCATGGACCGTTGATCTCAACTCCATCTCGGGGTTTCAGGGATCGTGACTTGGAGAGTCGAGATGCCTCATCTCCAGATTCATGAAATGCGAAATCGTGAAAGCACTTTATGCATAAGTGCGTGGTCTTAGCCGGTGGTCACACCATCGAAGAGATGAAGAGAAGAGTACGTGCAAACAAGCTTCTTTTCGGCGTTTCGGGGATCACGACTTGGAGAGTCGATATGCTTCATCTCCAGATTCACGAAATGTAAAATTGTGAAAGCTCTTTATGCATAATCTCTTGGTCATAGCCATGGTCATATAAAGGAAGGATCTAGTGTAGAAAAGCTCTGTTTCAGAGTTTTGGAACTCGTGACATGGAGACTCAAGATGTCTCATCGCGGAATCTTCGAATTGCGAAAGTGAGAAATGGTAAATAACACAAGAACCCATTAGAGTTAATCCAACGATGCAGGTAAATCTGAGCATAATCGAAGGGCTATTGTTGCATGTCACAGTGTAACTACCAGAAACCACTGATGGTTTCTGCGAGAGGACTCAAAGACACTTCATGGTGATTGACAAAGGAGATGAAGAGTCTTTGGGAATCTTCAAGAGGGATGAAGATGCTCGTGGAGGTGATTGACAATTGTATGAGCATTGAAGCTTGTAACTGGAACAAAGAAGGTGAGCTCGACTGTCATAGAGAAGATGAAGAGTCTCAACTGCCAGAGAGGCTAAGGAATCTCATCATAACATATAGTGATGCTGAATGAGTGGAAAAACGTCCAGAGAAGCTGAAGAGTCATGATGATGATTATACAGAGCACTTGAATTGTGGAGGATATCAGCACGGTGTGAGTATGTAGAGGTATTGCGCGCATTGCATGCACAAGGTTCACAAAAGCTATAAATACACAGTACAGAGAAGAGATGTGTGTGTTGTTGTTGTTGGAATTGTTGTGGATGTTGTTGTTGAAGGTGATTCATGCATGAAGAAGGATCAGAGTGCAGCAGCTGAAAAGAATAGAAGAAGCACTATGCAACGAATGGACATGGCACACAGAGCATAAAAAGCAGAAGAACAGAATGGGTAGCAGATGCATGCTGGAAGACAATGAGGAAGTCTAAATAGCCAAATCTTGCATAACAGTGATGAGACTGGTAAGCTGTTATTGAACACTATATCATTGTAATAGGTTTCAGTATTTAATATTCATAATCCATGGAGGTTGGGAGGTTCTAGGGAGGACTGGTGTCCTCAAAGGTTCAAGTGGGGGCTTGAACACAGGTAGTTGGTGCTTCCTTCTAGTTGGTGCTAGAGAAACCAAGGAGTTGGTGCTTCCTTCTAGTTGGAAATAGAGAAACCAGGGAGTTAGTGCTTCCTTCTAGTGGGTGCTAAAGAAAAACAGAGAGTTGGTGCTCTCAGCAAGTTGCAGCTTGCAAAATAGAGGTTGTAGCCTCACAATGAGTTGGTGCTCAAATGTATGATAATGTAAAGAATGTAAATAATACTTATCATATAAAGAAGAAGAGGTTTTTACCCTGTATGGGTTTCCTTGGGAAATTTTTGTCTCTGTGTTTCTCATATATGTGACTGATGTTGAATGTGCCATTGTTCATTTCTTTTCATTATTGTGATCATCATTGAGTGCCTTGTAAATATTTTAAAAGAAGCATAATTGTTTAAGCACGGTGAAAACTGATTCACCCCCCCTCTTAGTTGTTCAACATAATGATGAGTATAAGCATGTGAATATGAAAAAAGGAAGAACATCCATTATACAGATATCCTTTCTGCAATAGATAAAGATTTTCTTAAACAATGAACAATGATTTAATGGGCAAGCTACAACAAATCCTATGTTGTTCATGAATCCATCAATCAATGGCAGTTATGATCCTCAAAACTTGCAATATGTTAAAGAAAGAAGATGACAAAGAAGTGGGAAAAGAAAGAAGACAATCTAATAACATCTCTCATGAATATTTAATGGCAGAAAATGTCATTACAAACAGGCCCTCGGTCTTACAAATGAGCAACTAAAAATTCTCCTCCATCTCTCTCCTCTCTTGGCTCATGAATCCAACCCTTTTCTCATCAAAAACCCTTTTATTTATAGTGAATAATATATATCTACCCTAAGGAGGTTGAAACCAAGGAGTTACATAGGATCCTCCTCCATTTAGATGTCTTGTTACAAAAGATTCCAACAAAAGCCTAAAAAATTCCTATTTTTTTTGGATTTTGTCTATGATGATAAATTCCTTTTGAAACAGGTCATACTGATTGATATGAATATGGAAAACATGTCTCTCATGTCCAACAAACTCCTAGGAGACCATTCAAACCTTCCTTGATAGGTGGCAATCTCCTAACAAGGCGAATATCCAAATAGTAACCGCTACGGGAAATTTCATAGTGCCACTGTAAAACAATTCTGCACATTCCATAGTGCCCTTTGTGTGTTTGGCTAGGTGATTTTGTAGCACCCTTTTTGTGTCTAGCTAGGTGATTATGTAGTGCCCTTTGTTTGTATGGCTAGGTGATTCTGTAGTTCCTTTTCTCTATCTAATATATCTCTAACCATAACACGTTTTTCAAAACTGAGAGAGGTTCTTGTTATTTTTTATGTGATGAAAAAAAACCTCCTCCATTTTTCAAAAATACCTTTTCATTTTTTCATAATCCAATTTTTAAGTTAGTCACTGAAAAATTGCAGAAGCGCAGCGTGCTCTTGGCAAAAACATAGTGTGGTCTTTGAGAGGGTGTTTGGAGGCCTTCCCAAAGGATTTTTGGGCCGCAATAGATATGGATGGAAATATTATGATGTCTTCTACACAATGGACTCATCAAGTAATACAAATGAATTCTCAAAACCCCTAAAAAACTGACTTGAAGTCAAGCTGTCCAAAAGTATAAGAACTCTCCTATAGCAATTGTATTTTGGGAAATTATCTCAAATTATAATACAATATTATGTGTTAAAATATGGATCCAAATGGGATGGCATGATCCCTATGAGAATCCAAGAACATTCAATTCCATTTTCCTTATCCATTTGGATATGGAGCCAACTGTGCAACCAATCTCTGAACACTTTCAAAAACTACCACTTATTCAAGAAATCTAACTGATATATCTGCTGCAAACTGACGGAGAGTAACTGCTTGGAAAGAAATTTTATTTCCTATGCTATCCCACCTCTAACTGGATCTGCAACTTGGTCAAGAAAAGGCATACTTCAATAGCAGCCACTCAAGTAGTTTCAAAACTGAAATGATCTTGTCCATACCACTGATCAAAAGGTAATGTCTGAAATATAACAACAGTAATAAAAATTTCTTCAGGAAACAAAACTCACCTGGAAGTGGTTGTGAATAAATGTAATATGAAATGTTCTGATAAGATGAAAAATAATACCCCAACAAGGTTTCAAATGGATCCTTGAAACCAAGATAAAAAATATGTTGATCGACAGAAAACAATTGTTCATCCATGACTAGATCTTTTCTTGAAAACTGATAACCCTCTAGTCTTCTTGTGATCATTTTTTTATCATTGGTAGAAACAACTTTCTCTTTAGAATGATGATCACAAGATGATGATAAAACATGGTTTAAATCATATTGATCATTATCATATAGAAACATGTAATTACCTATGCAATCATCAATTACCTCATGATCAAAATGGTTTGAAAATTGATTGTCAACTTTCCATGCATACCTGTCCATAGAAACATCTACCAAAACTGAAGAATTATGATTTGAATCTAAAATATACTTACATCCTTTTTGTTTTTCCAAATCTTCTTCATACTCGTTTACTTCATGCTCAAAAACTGAAACATACTGACAGTTCCCTTGCTCATGTGCATGCAAATTTTCAAAGTAAGTTGGATATCGAACTCTCTTGGAAGAACAGATGTTATCCTCAATTTCTTGGGCATCCTCAAATAAGAATGCAAAGGATGAATACTTCCTTTCTAATAGGATAAGTACAATCTCTGAATGTTGATCCATAATGTAGTATCCCATGGCAGTAGTCTCTGTAGGCCGGATCTCCAAATGCATGTCATGATAAATGTTGAAGAACCTTCTATTGAAGACAGACAAGATTTCATCTTCCTCTCTCCTAAAGGCATAAAAATCATTGAGGTACAAATCAAGAGACTTTTTCTCACCCCAATGCCTTAGAAAAGTATTGGACAATTCGATCCAAGAACAAATGGAATCGGCTCTCAAACTCTTAAACCATACTGCAACATCTCTAAAAAAATATTTGTAGAACAACCTCGCAGTAACATCATCATGAACTATCTCAAATTGATCAAAAAAATTTTGAAAACCCCCCATATACCTCTCCGTTGTGACATGATCCTCTCCAGAAAAATGGGGAAGGTAATCAAGGCAATCAAGAGGATAAGGATGAAGGATATATGGCAACTTTAAAGGCTTGAACATCTTTATCCTGATTCTAGTTTAAAAAGTAGTGGGATGAACATGAGGATTAACAAGTTGATGGCAAGGCTCGATAATAAATGAAGATAATGAGATCTGAGAATGCTTTGAATCACTTTTATCATTCTCATGGTCACGAGGTTGAGTATGTTTGAGAGGGATAGAGATATAAACCATGTTCTTCTCAATATGATGAAATGAAGTTTCAGGACCAACCTCAACAACACAAGCAAGATGCAAATTTTCTTCTAGCAAGGATGGATATATAAAATAAGGTTGATGCTCATCCGAATAAAAAAATCACAATACGATCCTCTTTATATGTGAAGGGAAAAGAAAAAATGAGTTGATAAAGAACAACAAAAGTTCATGAAGAAAGCTCATAAGTTGATACTTGGTCATCCCCTTTACTATGGTCAGCTTTCTATCAACGGGATCTTCCCCAGTGGAGTCTTTTATTTTTGAGTCGTCAGGTAGATGATTCCAGTCAATTTTATGTATCCCTCTCTTGTCTACCATCAAGAGTTGGATCTATGTCATTCTCCCAAGGAAGCTAGCTTCACACTTCATTCCCCGTCAATGGCACCAAAAATGTTAGCACCCAGAGTCATACATAGATTGCTATAAGTGAAATACCAATACCCATCAGAATATAAATGGATTAAATGGTTTGAGTAGGTAGATAAACATGACTAGGAAAGAAATGGAGAGGGGAACAAAATGTCTGCAGAGGCATTCCATTGGGTATGGAGTCATAAAATCCTTCAGATCAAAGGCAATCAAATTGTATATCAGACAAAGAGATATATAATGATGAGTAGAAGCATAGTGAATATGAAAAAAGGAAGAACATCCATTATACAGAGATCCTTTCTGCAATACATAAATATTTTCTTAAACAATGTACAATGATTTAATGGGAAAGCTACAACAGATCCTCTGTTGTTCATGAATCCATCAATCAATGGAAGCCATGATTCTCAAAACCTACAATATGTTCAAGAAAGGAGATAACAAAGAAGTGGGAAAACAAATAAGACAATCTGATAACATCTCTCATGAATCTTTAATGACAGAAAATGTCATTACAAACAGGCCCTCAGGCTTACAAATGAGCAACTAAAACTTCTCCTCCATCTCTCTCCTCTCTTGGCTCATGAATCCAACCCTTTTCTCATCAAAAACCATTTTATTTATAGTGAATAATCTCTATCTACCCCAAGGAGGACGAAACCAAGGAGTTTCATAGGATCCTCCTCTATTTATGAGTCTTGTTACAAAAGATTCCAACAAAAGACTAACAAATTCCTATTTTTGGGGGATTTTGTCTATGATGATAAATGCCTTTTGAAATAGGTCATTCTGATTGATATGAAGATGGAACACATGTCTCTCATGTCCAAAAAACTCATAGGAGACCATTCGAACCTTCCTTGACAGGTGGAAATCTCCCAACAAGGCGAATATCCAAACATTAACCACTACAGGAAATTCTATAGCGTCGCTGTAAAATAGTTCTGCACATTTTGTAGTGCCCTTTGTGTGTCTTGCTAGGTGATTCTATAGCACCCTTTGTGTGTCTGGCTATGTGATTCCATAGCGCCCTTTGTGTGTCTTGCTAGGTGATTCTATAATTCCTTTTTTGTATATAATATCTCTCTAACCATAACACGTTTTGCAAAACTAAGAGAGGTTTTTGTTATTTGGTATGTGATGAACAAAAACTTCCTCTAGTTTTCAAAAATACCTTCTCATTTGTTCATAATCCAAGTTTTAATTTAGTCACTCAAAAATTGCATAAGCACGACATGCTCTCAGCAAAAACACGGTGTGGTCTTTGAGAGGGTGTTTGGAGGCCTTCCCAAAGGAGTTTTGGGCTGCAAGAGATATGGTTGGAAAGTGTATGATGTTTTCTACACAATGGAATAATCAAGTACTACAAACGCCTTCTCAAAACCCATGAAAATATGACTTGAATTCAAGTTGTCCAAAAGTATAGGAAGCCTCCTATAGAAATTGTGTTTTGGGAAATTATCTCAAATTATAATACAATATTATGTGTTAACATGATCCAATAGTTGTGATATATCCCTTATATGCATCCCTGGAGTTAGATTCGAGCCAAACCAACTTGATCCATCCATAGCTTTCTTTAGAAGAAAATGGGATTCCTTCCAAGATTTCCTCAACCACCTCATCACTCCCTTAGAATGGGAAACAGAGTGCTACAACGCTCCCTCTAAGATGGAAAAATAGCACCATCAACAAGTTGAATCACCAGAAATCAACAAGTTGAATGACCCAAAAAATTTGGCCCGTTTTTCGATAGAAATCAACAAGTTGAATCACCCAAAAATAGAAATGTAGTGGAAGGAATGAAATGTGATGATTGTTTTATGCATATATTAGAAGATCCATTTGCAATCTTGTTGGGAGAAGTGAACAATCCAGGCCCTTCAAATTTTTTTAGAATTGGACTTATAGATAAAAAAATTAATGAACCATCAGCATAAGTGTTTTTTAACAAGCGAGTACAAAAACAAACGATGGATAGAATTCTATCATGGATACATTGGGATTATGATTTCACTTGATTGATGGTCCTTTTTCAGCAGTTAGGGTAGGTAGGAGTGTGAAAATAAGCTTGTTTGATCAAGCACTGTTTTCCAGTAGTGTGTATAGTTAGATCCTAGCAGTAATTTTTCAGCATCCAATAAAAGGTCGGTTTTAAGATTTGACGATTCAATATCCAAGATGAAATAGGATGCCCACACATGTTTGAAGGAAGCCCAATGAAGAAGGGACTGGGTCTATGGTTCTTTTCTAACTCATAGGGAGGATAGAATCCCCAGTTGGAGCCTATGTTATCACCATGACGATCATGCTTCAAATCTGAGTTTAAATTTAGCATGTGACTAAATTAGTGTAGAGACATGGCGTTATTTGGAGGCTCAGGTTGTATATGGCGATGATATGGACAAATATAGTGGGAGAACAAAGGAGGGATTCCTACATACCGTTGATCTTGGGGCATCCTGGATCAACAGTTGGGACCCATATCGGGTGATGAAACAACGTAGGACTTAATCGATCGAGGGTGTGCTAGGGAAAACAACCATGGTGTCAGTCGTGGATGTGTGGTGCCCTCAGAGATACATTGGGGAAAAAGTTGGTCTACCTAAAACCATTTTCGCAAATTCCCTGATGTCACGTGTTTTAATACATCAAATCAACGATTCGTGTAGGGGAAGGCGATGACTGGTCAAATCACCGCACGCCACTCGTTTGGGTACTCCACGACCATGCAATGTCAGGGAAACGTCGTCGGATAACAAAATCAAAGGCTAATCATTTGAAATGGATTGGTTGATCATGGTAAATCAACATGCCTACAAGTAATCTTGTCAATGATTAATGATTTGAACTTGATAACTACCGATATTCAAGTATGGGTGGCATTATTCTGCTCTCGGGAATCATCGTCCCATGCATAAGTGGAGTAATCTCGAGATGGATCGATTTCTTGAGTTTTGGAAGACAAAATTGTGGCCTCTACAAGGTTGGAAGATATGGATAACATCAATCGAACAGTGTCCAGTGCAATAGGGTTCTCAACTAATATGTCAAGCTTACCAATAAGTGAGAAAGAAAGGTGGGTTGCACAAATATTAGCACATACAGAGCCTGTAACTGAATCAGATTTTGGGGTTAGATTAAACCCTGTTATGAGGGATCTAGTCATCAATGAACACGTGGATGAAATCTGCAAGTAAGCAACGAAGAATAAGTGGAGAAAATGATAGAGAACATAAATTAGAGCTGAGACAATGGAAAGCGTCGGAGAAAATCAACTCGCTTAGTTGAGCACTCTGAAAGAATAAATCGCCAATCTGAAATAGGATCAAGTACATTCCATCAAATTTTGGATAGATGGTGATTGAAGAAAGAGGCCCTAGACATGAAAGACCTATTTTTAATGGTCCCTTTAAAATAGGATAATTGTTATTATAAATCACTCATTTTTTGTAACTTGTCTCTAAATTTAGAATTATAGGGAAGTCTAAACGTTTTGAATTCCACAAGTAATTCCTCTATATATATTATCTCAAGGATATAGAAAGCATGGAGAAAAGAGGAGCATGCTCTCTGTGCAGGAAGACTTTTGTAAATTTTGGGGCTAGAATGAATATATAAGTGCAGAAGCAGATTTTGGACTGTTTATGAAAAGATTCTAACCGGCAGTGATATGAGTCTTGTTTTCTTTCATAGTATGTGTTTCTTGTAATCTTATATTTCATTTACACTTCCATCTGTCTAAATTGGAGAAACAAAAACCCAGAATTCATCATTGCGATGCTCTTGGCTTAGCAATTTAGACCATGTTTATTTCTTCTTAACCAATTAAGAATTCATTTTAACATGCTCTGATGCAGTTATATGTTTCTTTTTCCTTTGATTCCATGAAAATTTTAGATATAAACTCAGACTCATCGCCTCATTTAGCCTTTTCCTCTTGATAGTTTCATGTTTTGACAATGAATTTTTCATTCCTGACTCCATAGCCCAAATTTCATCTTCATTTCTTCAGTTATTTGATAAAAAAACCCCAAAACAAACCAAATCTAGCCACTAATTTCCATAGATATATCAAGTGACATGAGAAATCCCTCTCTGAGTTGAATAGGCTAGTGCTTCAGCTCTAAATCTGGTTGAAATAGTTACCTGTGTCATTTGTCTATTCAGCCAGACCAAATTTACAGAGTGCTAATAGATAGTAAGGTGTTGAGTTTTCAGGTCAAAGACCCAACTTCTCGGTAAGTTTGGACAGCATGAAATTGCAAAAATGACTACCATGGTTAGTGAAGATGGCTTGAGGGACACCAAATCGAGTAATGATATGATTGAATATGAATAAAGATACATTTTTCCTGGTGTTATCAAATGTAGGCATTGCCTCGGCCCATTTAGTGAAATAATCCACAGCTACGATGATTGTTAGAAAAACAGGACCGCAGAGCAATAAAATAAAACAAATGCACTCCCCCACGTGGAAGAGTGTACATAATTTTGGGGTGTAAATACTTCATGGAGTATAAACATTTGCTGAAATCAAGGACCTCTGAATCAGGAAGATAATCAGGCTCCACAACCAACAATGATGTATACATTCCCCCTAGCCGAGTGAGGGTTACATGTCATAAAATCAATGCTCCATTTAGTGAATGGACCAACAGAAACTACAAGGTAAAGAGGATCAGGATGATATCAGATATTTTTGTTATATGTTTGACAAGCATGGAATTTCTGGATGGCAGTAATGCAATCCTTAAACAATGAAGGCCAGAAGTAACCAGCTCGTAAGATCTTTTGAGAAGTGGCATACCCAGACATATGACCACCACATGCTCTGGAATGAAATTCATTAAAATATTTATCAGCTTCATCATAGGTTAGGCATCGTCAAAAAATCGAATCAATACCATGACGGTAAAGGGTATCACCAAGGATAATGTATTGATGGGTTTGATACTGAATACGACGACGATCCACACTAGAAAGATCTGGTCGAAAAGTTTGGTTTGGAGATAAATTATAATGTATCCATACCATATGTCATCAAAATTGATCAGAAAAAGAGATTCGTCAGGAAAGGAATACTCTACCATAGTTTCAATTTCAGTAGAGGGAAGGTCACATATCAATTCAGAAAAAAACAAATATTTCTTTGATTTGGCACGCTCAAGTTCCAAATCAAACTCCTGGAGAATAACTATCCATTTGGAGTATTTTCCCCCCATCAATTGTCGAGTAAGGATGTGTTTCATAGGGTTTCAATCAGAAATGACATTGGTTCTACATAACAAGATATAATGATGAAAACATTGAACAACTTGAACAGCTGCCAAGGCCGGTTTCTCCACATGCAAATATTTGGTTTCGGTGGTCGTGAGACTCCGACTCAAATAGTAGATAACATGTTCATCATGTGAATCATCCTCTTGGACTAGAACCATAACGATGGTAGATTCTGAAGTAGCTAAGTATAAGAAATAATCTTGACTATAATCGGGTGGAAATAACAGTGGTGTACGGGTTAAAGCAATTTTGAAATCTTGAAAGGATTTGTTGGCAGTATCATCCAATACAAAATCCTTACCCTTTTTAATAAGTCGAGTAAAACCTTTAGTTAATTCATCATAGTTGGGGATGAATCGACATAAAATGTTTGCCTTCCCTTGCAAACTTTGGAGTTGGCACAGTGTAGAAGGAGGAGGTAGATTGAGACTAGCTTCAACCTTCAATGGGTCTACCTTGATCCCATGTGTAGAAATGATAAAACCAAGAAGTCATCAAGATTCCACACAAAAAATGAATTTATGTGGATTCAATTGAATGTGATAATAATGAAAGCGTAGGAAAATGGCCCATAAATTTGTCGGGTGATCCTGACGACGCATGCAATGCGCCAATAAATCATCTAGGTAAGGTTGTATAATGTGTTTAATATCATGAAAAGAATAATATATAGCATGTTGAAAAGTTGCACCAGCATTCTTGAGACCAAAAGGTATTTTCCAGTATGTGAAAGTTCCCCAAGGGAAGATAAAATTAGTCTTATGTTGATCTGCGGGTAAAATATTGATTTGATTATAGCTGGAGAAGCCATCCATTAAAGAGAATATTTCATTCCCAGTATAGTCGTCAACAATCTGGTCAACGAAAGGGGTGGGGTAATTATCCTTGGGACAAGCCTTGTTGATATCCCTATAATATACACAAACATGGAGCATTCCTTGTTTCTTTGTAACTAGAACCAAATTAGATACCCGGTCAGTCAAAGCCACGGGATAAACAAAACTGGATTTAAGAAGTTTTTCAACTTCGAGTTTAATAGTAGCATTCTTGCATGGATGTATTGGCCGAAGTCTTTGTCAGACAGTTTTAGCATCCAGGTAAGTATTAATCTCATGTACAACAATATCTTGATCAATTCCAGGAATCTCTTCGTAACTCCAGGTGAAAACATCACGGAATTCTTGGAAAAGAGCTTTATAAATGTGGACCTCATCAGCTGAACATGAGGCGCCAATGTGAGCATTTTCCACGATGTCAGTTTTAATTGAAATATCTAAAGGGATAGTGGGTGAAATGTTACCCAAGTTACCTTCATACAAAACATCGCATATTGGTTCAGGAACAAGGGAAGAAGTAACAACAATAGACGGATTATAAATCCATTGATAACTCTCTATAGTCTCAGGTTCCAGGAAGAGAATAGAACGATGATGCCCATCGTCCCATGGGGTATCTTCCATAGACATGATTGTCATAATCATTTCATCAGTGTGAAAAACTACATGAAATGGATCCGGAGATGTATCAAAGAGAGAAGGGGGAGACAAAGTTGTTAATTGAATAGCTTGATAAGCTAATTCGACTAGACTTAAAGGCATTCAGTCACCATAACAAAGAAAGTAGTCAGAGCTAGGTACTATCCAAGGGTCATAAGACTCAAGGATTTCACCAACAGTGGTTGATATCATGTTAATTGAGGTGACAAAAGGAGTAGGAATATCGGGCAGTGGAATGGGGAACGTACCCATTAATGATGAATATTTTAAGAGGCCCACACTGACATTCTCATAACCGGGAGGTGTTTTTGCTATGAAAGGTATGTTACTAGTATGGGAATCAGAATTAAAGAATGCAAGTTGATCGACAGTAACAAATTTTCCTTGGTGAGGGAAACATATCACACAGAAAAGAGTAGAAACAACTGCATGCATGGAATCAATCCAATTACGGCCAAGTAGAAGGTTGTAATTGAGAGGTGCATCAAAGACCTCAACCTCAATAGTAATCACTTTTCCTTCTAACGTAAGAGATAACGATGGAATAACACCATAAGGTTTAATCTTGTACCATTAAATTCTTTAAGAGTATTGTGTGACTCGGTAAGGGCAGGAGAGCCAATGGATTTCCAACAAGTGATGGACATAACGCAAATCGAGGCTCCTTCATCAATAACGGTTCGACAAATATTCTTTTTTTCCATAATAACTTGTATCTAAAATGCTAATTGAGGAAGCCTTGGAATATAATCTTCCAAATCAAATATTATCAAGTTCATATCAGTAGGATCAATTCCACCAATAGCCTTTAACAGTTCCTTCCATTGCGTGGGACAAATTTGAAGGAATTCGAGAGATGACATCGGAGAGGGTGTCTGCGCAAGATCTTCTACGATACTGTAGTTTTGAGTAGCACATGTGTGAGGATTAAATTATGACTTACAAACAACACCCTTAGGAGGAGGACAAAGAACCGTGTTGAGACTCAATCTTTCAAGATGAAGAGGATCGTTGGAAGGTGAAGTTAATAGAGGAGGTTGAACCAAGTGAGGTGGTAAATCATCAACCTTCTCTTTCGAAGGTGAATAATTTTTAGCTCAAGTAGCGACTGAAACTTCGTTATTCTTGGAGTCACCAGTACACATAAGTACATAAGATGTGGTAGAGAGAGAAGTTTGGTCATGAAGTACCAATTGGGCCTGTTGCTAAGAAGGAAAATTTTGTGACAAAATGAAAGGTGTAGGAGGTGTTTCGGTCCCTTGCAGGAACTTAGTAACCTCAGCACATCGTGGGAAATCTTTCTTATAATTATCCTCTCCACATATAAGACAATGATAACGAGGTTTTTTCTTTTCTTTGTCATCAGCAGGCTGAGTCTTGGGTTTGTCAGATTGTTGATTATTATTTTTGTCCTCTTTATTCTTACCCTTCCCTTTCTTTTTATTTTGATTTTTACCAGTAGATGTAGATTGAATAGTGTTAACCTTAGAGGTTTTACCGAGAGGAGTAGTAGGAGGAGGATTATTTTTTACATTAACAGTGGTAGATTTTGGATTGGGATGATTGGCTTGTTTAGACTAAGTCTCAACATAAAAAGTGCCAATCACGCCATCAACAACATGAGAAGCTACTAGAGGTGTTGGGGTTGGATTTATGGACGGGCGAGGAGTATCAGGGATCAAGTCATAAAGTGTGTTTGTTTGCAAATAAATGAGATCCAAGTATTGAGAACGACTAATCGCCTGCTCTTCCATGACAACACCACCCATGGCTAGATCATGAGCTATAGGACCTATGAGTGACTTAGTGAGCCACTCAGCCAATAGTTGATCAGGAAGGGGAACTTTGATTAAACACCTTATCCTCCTCCATTCATGGATATGATCGGAAATGTGAGTGGATGAGGATTGTTTAAATGAACTCAAAACTTCAGGTCTTGTCTCATATCGGATCGGTAACTGGTAATGTGTTAAGAAATCCATAGCTAAGGTGTTAAAGTCAGTGAAGAATCCTTGTGGTAATTCAATATACCATTTAGTTGTCGAACCCTTCAGAGTTTGTTGGAAAAGACGTAATCTAATGGAGTCATCCATTAATGAATTGGATGAACACCAAAGATGGAAAGTCATGACGTGATTATTTGGGTCTTCCCCTGAATGATCATCAAACTTACGAATGTCGAACAATAACTTGGTAGGTATGACCGGCCAATAAGGAGAATGTAAGATAGGCTCATTCAAAATCCTAGATAAATTTTGAAAATCCAAAGTGTTAGCGTCAGAAGTCACTCCTGGATTGCTTGCAGGAGCAGAGCCCGACGCCCATCAGTTTATGTCATGATTTGTGTATGAAAGGGGTGATCGAATGGAAGTAAACTCGGATGATATTGTTTCAACTCCAAAACTAGGCCAGGCATGCATGGGCAAGTGAGGTCTTGGACATACTTCAGACAGTGAGTCGT
>CBVK0100302248.1:0-11223 GCA_900067695.1 Picea abies | reverse complement strand
TAATCTAATATGCCCCAATTAAGGGGTAATGAGCCAACATTAGGGCTTAATAAGGATCCATGGGCGAGCATCTATAAGGTTTATGATTGGATTTTATCTTTTTTTAGCTACAAACCTTTGGGCATTCATCCCCTTCTTCCCATGAAATGAGGTACAATCCCTTCTTGGGTCAATACACTTGAAAATCCCAAAAGAAAAGGAGACAAAAAAGGGGTGAAGTGTGAAAAATGGTAAGTATGATCAGGAATGGCACAATGACTCATCAATGAGACCTCCCAGTAGCAAATCCATCCCTGGGGGTGACCACTTACTAGGGAACAATCTCAACAACCAAGGTGAAACAAGGCAAAGAACATAATTTCCAAGCAAATGTTCTATAATAAAAAACAACTTTAAATGCAACTTACTCAAATGCCTTAAATATTAAAGTGACACTTACCACAATACCTGACTTGTACCTCATGGAGCAAGACCCATCGTCTTATGGAAGCAAGTTGATGTGGTTGATGCCATTGTCACGAATATAGGATGTGTGGTGGTGAAGCGGGTCTTTGTCTTTGCATGTGGATGTTGTCGGTCATTTGTCTCTTGGTACTCCATGTCTGCAACCTGAGGGCCTTGAGACATCATCTCCTTAGTTATCCCTAGAAATTGGGGATAACTAGGTTATTATTCAACTTTGATGTCCTGCAAAGTTCCTCTTCTAGTTCTATTATGGTATCTTCCATTCTTGTTGCTATGTCTTGTGTATTATGTTCTTTTCCCTAGAGTTCCTACATTGCACTATGTAGGTCTTTGACTTGTGTTATCCATTTGAGATGCATCTTTCTTGCTACTTCCTTTGCCATCACTACCACTCCATTCAAATGCATTTTCTCTATCGTTGCTTCTTTTTCCATCTCCATTGCTCCTTCCAAGTACATTTTATTTATTGTTGCATCTAGCCTTAGTCAATAGCTTCTTATTGTGGAGTTCCCCTCGAGACCTCCATGGTGGGAAACATGTATTCCAATATTTATTCTAATTTTGTTAAGAGCATGTCTCCTTATCCCTAGCCTTAATTTCCTTTTGCATTTCCCTGTAACATTTGGTCATTATTTGATGCCTTGCCTATTTGACCTGTAAGTTTTCATCTCGTGATGTTGATGCTTGTAAATGTGTAGAGTATAATTTGATGCTACCATTAAAATTTGTGGTTTATCAAACACTTTTGGGTTGCCCATTGTTGACATTAGAACTCACGTGTCTTTATCATTGGACAACTGTGTATGCACCTTGTCTCCAAGCTCTTCGTCTTTTCCTTCCAAAACGAGCTTAGCCTCAAAATTGATTTGTTGTTTGTTTTCCTATTGTTGCATTTCTCCCTTTTTCCCATGAACTTCAATTATTCTAGGTTTGGTTCAAGATCCAATGTCCTCTATGAAAGGGGTTGTATCATTACTTCTAATTATTTCCCTTCATTTGGGTTAGTTACATGGTCATTTACTTGGTTGTGCTCTAAATTTTTATTTATTTCGAAGACTTTTCCCACCTCCTTGTTCTTTTCCATAATCTCCATGCTTCCTTTGCCACCTTAGATTGCTCTTCTTCTTGGTTATTCCTCTTTTCTTATTCTCTTCTTTATTTTGTTCTCTACTTCTCCTCTTCTTTTTGTTTTTCTACCTCTTCATGCTTCTTTTTCTCCTCTTCTACTTGCTTATTATGCTCTTCTTCTCTTCTATTCTCTTCCTATCTTTTCCTTTCTTCTTATTTTCTATGTTTTTCTTCTTGTTTATTCTTTTCTTGCGGTGTATGTTTCTCTTGTTCTTCTTCATGTTTATGTCTTTCTTATTCTACCTGCTTTCTCTTTTATTCTTCTTTTCTTGTCTCTTATGCTCTTCTTATTTTCTTGGTTATTCTTCATGTTTACTGTTTTCCTCTTCCAGCCTAGTGTCTTTATCAGTATTGACATCTTCATCATGGGAATAGTTGCATTCTTGGTCAAATTCATCTTGCTCCTCTTCTATCAATTTCCTTTTCTATTGTTAATTTTTAATTGTTTTTCTTTTTCTTTGTATGATCTTCTTATTTGTGCCTCTTTGTCTTCCTTTTATGTTCTTTCTTAGCTCTACTTATTCAAATTTATCATCCCTGTTTCTTCCTCCCTTTTATTCTTTACCTCTTCTTTCTTTCTTTTTGCAATATACTCTCGTTGCGTCCTCCCTTTTATTCTTTACCTCTTCTTTCTTCCTTTTTGCAATATACTCTCGTTGCTCTATTTCCTTTTTCATGTGTTCCATTTCCTTGATTATTAGTATTGAAGTTGGTTTATTTTCTTCTTCAAAATCCTCATCTTGGATTAATTCCATTCTCGTCTTCCAAGATTTTTAAATCTCAATCTATGTCTTGGATTTGATATTTATAATACTTCTTTATGTCCTCATCAAGGACCTGGTTGATATTTTTCCCTACATATTGCTCAAGTATTTTGGTCAATCCATTGGTTGCAACTTGTTTTGGATATGTCCTTTGTCATCTCTCCTTCTTCTATACTAGATTCGGTTCCAATATTTGAATTGGGTTTGTAGTGTATCCTTCCTTAATTTGCATTATGGGTTTCATTCAACCTTTCTTCTTGTTAGTTGGAACAATATCATTTTTATTCTTACCAGGGGGGCTTCTTCAAGTTTCCTTTGGTTTCTTGTTTTTGGCTCTAACTTAAGTACCACCACCTCCTTTCTCATGAGGTCTATTTATGCCTATATTTGTTATATTCCCTACTTACTCATAAATGGTGGTCTTTCCTGCTTGGTGTTATATATAAGTGCCTCCTTTTTCTTGTCCCTTTGGTTTCCCACTTGCTTCCTTATATGGCTTATTTGTTTTAGTGTTGCAATGAATTCATCCACATTGCAATTGATATATTCATTCCATTGGTCTTGTCTCTCTATTATTTGAACCTCTAAGTCAAATGAGCTCATCATAGTTTTCACATGTTTCCTTTTTTCTTTCATGGCTACTACCTCATCTAATGTATTAGAGCTAAACCCTTCTTCATCCTCCTTTTCAAGTCCTTCCAATTATGATGTCTAGTTTTCTTCATTGAAAAGTTCTAGATTTTTCTTCTCTAGCCCTTGATTTCCCAATCTCTATACTCTTCTCAATTCCTCTTACAAATATGGTTGTATTTTACAACCAAACTTTCCCTTCATATACTTCTTTGTCAATATATTTGTTGGGTCATAAAATTCTAGCTTTAGTAAGACGAAATTTAGGTCGGGTTGATAGGCATTTGCGAGCAACTATTATATTGTTTTTTTAGCGAATACTTCCCCCACCCACATTTATGGTGGCTTCCAAGGTGTGCCTTTGTGTTTCTCATCTAAGAATATACTTCTGTAATTATAACTTTCCTACATTGTTGTATAAGTGCTACCTTGTTTCTCATGTATCTTGGCAGGATTGTTAGTTGGTCGTGCAATCTCCAAATCCTAATGTGTGAGTATTCTACCATTTCAAACTAGTCACCAATTACTTATGTCCTTAGCATGCCCCTTGTCTCAAATCCAGGGGATTTGTCATCATATTTTCCTTCCATCATTCGACACCATCTCAGAATATCATCCTCTACATCTCTATAGAATTGTTGATGCCTCGACAACCCCCTGAGTTTTAAGCAAAACTTAGGGGGGGAGGATTTTTCATCTTCTTATTTTTAGGATATATGTTGATCGTATCCCCTCACTGCCTTGTATTATGGCTTCTTTTAATCCTCATTGAAGTGGCTTGCTTCTGAAATGTTTCTTTGATTTCCCTTTTTCTCATTTTATTTTTTAGTTTGATCTCCTTCCTTTCGATAAGAGTTTCTTTTAATTAAACTCTTTCCATCTTATTTTCTACCTTTTATCATTTTAACTTTGCCCCTCTAATTCCTAAGTCATACTAGATTCCCAAATTGGGCCCCCTTTTTATTTTATTCATATTTTTCTATTTGATTTCAAAATCATGTTCAATTCTCTAATCGGGTCGCTTTTATGTTGTGTCCAAATGATTATTTATTTTCTCTTTGAAGTTCTTTTATCTTAGAACTTACCTTTCCCAATTCATTTTCCAAACTGGGACCAACTTCAAAAATCACATTCTCTCTTCAACTTATTTTGTTGATCCTTGTCCCAATTTGGAGATTGGCCCCAATATCCAAATTGAGCCCTCCCATCACCATTCAAATCATACAAATTCTATATATTCAATGATTTTGGGTTTTGCTTCATCTTCTTTTCAAAGCTTTGATTTACCTTCAAATTTCATATTCTTAATTAGTCCAAAACCTTTGAATCATGCTCTTTGTTCACCAAAGTGCTTGAACCTTGCTCTAATTCAATGATTGGTTCGATTTTCCAAATCGTGCCTTCCCTCTCAAAAAAATAGTGGGAAGTGGTCCTGATTTTAGAAACAAACTTCATTTTGAAGTCAGCTTCCTTTCACACTAGCTCTTTATTTAATTCTTGGATTTTCTCTAAAGTATATTTGCAATGAGACTAACTCTTTCTCTTGAACGTAAAGCCTTACTTTTGAAAACGTTTGAATTACAATTATGATTGGCCAAGTTTTCAAAGTCGAGTCTACTCCTTGTTGAGGACTGGGTGTAACTTGATATGAAACATATAAATAGAATTGTAGATAATCAAAGAAAAATAACTTTCAAAGATAACATGTGGTGTCTAGACACATTGTTACAACACTTAAGCATAACTCATTGTGATCAAAACATCACAATGCATGTTGAACATCTTCACACATGTTCACTTTACTTGTCATACATGATAATGACCCATTGGGTCTGCTATATACAGCTCCAAGAACTAACCAACTTCCTTTGATTTGGGAAGATCTTGTCCACATATAATCATCGGTGGTTAGAGTTGACTCTGTTAAATTCACATTGTCTAGTTGGCTCGACAAGTATGCTCGACCTGACTATCCATGTGTCCAAATTGTAGTCAATTGCTCACCTAGTCGATCCATCGAACGAATATCTTTCACAGATGGTCAATTGTCCGACCAATAAAAACGTCGAATACTTAATTGACTGATGTATATATCTAGTCGATCACCTAGTTGACTGTTTCTAGATGTAGTTTGACTGCCCGATCTACAAAATCGTTGAATACTTAACCAACTGATGTAGATATCTGGTCGATCACCCACCCGATTGTTTCTAGATGTAGGTCGACTGTCCAACTGACTGATTCCAAGAGAAGTGCGATGAACCATCATAACCTGAGGTTTCAAAACCCTCCCATCAACAATAAAGCCAGTGGGACACCCCCCTCTCCCCCCCATAATTGCAGCTTCCTAAATCCCAAGCATCGAATGTATCTTGACAAATTTAGCTTAAGACTTGTAAAGATATCAATAATCTGATCATATGTTCTACAATAAACAAGAGAGACAATGTTCTCATGAACCAATTGTCTCAAGTAGTGAGCATGGATCTCAACATGTTTCATTTTACAATATGCAAAATGGTTGTTATCAACTTGAATGACACTCTTATTGTCACAATATATTGTAGTTGAGGTCATGTTGAGCACTCAACACACCATAAAAGTATTTTGCGAAATATTTTCTTTTTGGGTACCACTTTTTCAGTTTTCTAAGTCAAAGTTTGTATTATGAATTAATGGATTCTTCTTTCTTTTATGTCATTAAACCTTATCATCGGCCTTTTTGTTTGGTTTTGACGAATTGATTTTTCTAAGTAACAATGCGTAATAGGCTCGAAAGGTGCATGGTTTAAAACTCTTAATAATAGTCGATCAACAAAATTTGGCCTATAATATAGTCTTTTAACATCACCGATACTCTTCGGCGTTGGCAAGTTTTGAGAGGTAAATTGCAAACAAAATAAACTGCCATCTTCGACATCAGCATAATTCAAGAGATGAAATTGCAAAAACTTTCACTTTAAAAAAATTCACTGATCGTCGATCATCGATCATCGTTATGACAATGACGTTGGTAGAATACAGTGTGGAAACCAGACTTGTGTCCAAAGGAAATCACCGATGCTGAAGTAATGTTTCCCACGAAAAGGTCGAAATCAACCTCCATGTATCTTTATCGTGTAAGCAGTTCGTATGAGGCGACCTGCTCTCCCTGCGTCATCTCTTGGTGTTTCTCATACCATGCTCGCATCTCCAAGTCAACATTTCCACATCAATATTATGTGAAGTTTTGGGTCGGCATCGAAGCTTTCGGCTAAAGCTATCAACGAAAAAAAAAAAAACGCTTAAGAAAACCGTCGATCATTGATCCGTTCGTTTGCTATCGACAGATTGATAGGACATCGTATGATGAGGGTTTTGTCAAATATTTTGCATTCTATGACGATGATCCTGGCCGCTCTATGTTTTGTTTCCATTTCAAGGCCCTGCCTTTTCCCCCCGATGTCAATCATACCAGTGTTGAAAATACAAGAAGGGTCGATAGTTTGATGGGATACTTTCAGCAGGGATAAGATTGGATTTTGTTATTTAAAAGGCCAATTAATGTTTCACTCAACCCACACTACTATCCTACACACCGACCAAACAGTAGAAGTTTGAATCCAACGATAAACTACGAAGTAACCCGCTCCCGCGCCACTAATTTTCATTGCATTTAATTCCAAGCGTGGTTCATATTTAGTGATGGATTGTGGAGGGAACATTTACAACCTTTAATTTAAGAACTGATGCGACAAGGCAACTATGCTCTCCTTTTAAATTACAAAGACATATTGAAAGTTGCCATTCTATGCACAAATCTTTTATTCCTCGGAACAATTGAAGGAGCGAGCGAGCGCGTCTAAGAGCTTACAACCAATCTTTAACTCTAAACCAGGTCAATGTTGTGCAAGGAAGAGGTATGTGTTGTCTTCATCATTTCTACATCTGCAATTGCATCCATAATATTTTTAGAGGTTGGTGTCTCACTCTGTCTATTTGCAGAAAATGCCTCCAAGAAAGCCAACAACCAGGCGCTCACCAAGGACGCCCAAGCTAAAAGAACCAAAGGTCGAGGAAGGATCTATGCCGAGTGCTGCAAGGGAGTTGGATTTTGCCTCAAAGATGAAATCGATCATCTGCACATCCACCAAGAAGCAATTTATCCAACTTCCAACGTTCAGTGACACAGAAGCGGACATAGGGTCTAAAGTGGTGCTCCCGCATTGAGGCGATTTGTACAACAGAATTAGTCAAGAGGACTACCCTGAGTTCATGCATCACAACAATCAAGATGTCTGAATATTGGATGATGAGGTGTTTCCAAACATTCGAAGGTCAAATCTGCATAGGGTGGCTAGCCAGACCCCAGTTATGCCCTGCATCGAAGCCTTGGGATGGATAATAGGTCAAATCTGCATAGGGTGGCTAGCCAGACCCCAGTTATGCCCTGCATCGAAGCCTTGGGATGGATAATTGACCATGTCGACATGGTAAAGTGCACCATCAACAATGAACAAGGTGAATGTGTTGGTGTTTTCCTTCCGAAGGAGGTGCAGAAGTACTTCAAACTTAGAGACCCAGAGGAAAGGCTAAACACAAACTTCGTGGTCAAGTTCTACGAGATCCATGATACCAACCGATTGCTAGCCTTGTGGTGGAAAGAAGACAAAAAAATCACAAACATGAGCATTGGATGGTACAACACAGTAAATCTCTGAGATTCATACATGTATCTGATGGAATTAATATGTTAATTATATGGAAAAAAGGATTGCTCCAATTTTTCAGAGGCATGGATGCCCTTAGCATACACCGTGGCAATTTCGGGTAGCAGCTTCAATTGGGGAGCCATTATCTCCAAGCATCTTAGTATAAATATTTCACAGGCTCAGACACCAAAGGAAGGAGAGGTTCTGGTTTTCTACATGGCATCCTACTTGTTGGATGTAATTTGCGCAAGGAACATTTTTGCAGGTATGAATTTGAGCTGGCATGTTTCTAAATTTCATGTTCATGTCTATTTCAACATATTGTAGGAAAATAGATATAAGAGATCATATGATTTAATATGCGATGAGTTCCTAGCTAGGGTTTACTTCCTCATCTTTAGAAAAGAGTGCCCTCAACTTTCGGTGGTGGCAAAGAAGATGATAGAAAAAGTTGTTCACTGATACTTCGAAGAAATTGGCACTTATATTGGAGTGTTTGGAGCTACCGGTGCACCCCACCTTCTCCCTGGTCATGTCCCGGATTGCCTCATTTTGGGGGATATATGCTACTAGACCATCTTGCAAGGCTACAATGCCTCCCTGGTCAAAGACAAGAAGAGAGCTTTCATTCCCTATGGTTTCCACATAGGATTTTACATGGTCAGAGACACTACACATGCGAAATAGGAGGGGCTCAATCAACTCGTTACCGGTTTCATACAGGTCACTTTCACAAGCATGACCCCAAAGGCTTAGTTCCTTAGCACGCGACGCATGTATCCTTCTATTGGCCGTATGCTCATGAAGATGAAATCTTCACTGAAGGAGCCCAGGATTGGGAGGAAGTACTACAAAGAAGGGCCAACTCGAATATGACTAAGTTCAAATCCATGTCCTTGGACGAGCAGGTTGAGACAATAGAGCAGACAACTCAAGAATCTCTCAGGTTCAGAGACAAAAGCAGAACAATAGAGGCAGGATAGGCACGAAGGAAGGGGATGATGTTACTGGAAGAAGCCCAAAGAGACATACAAAGGGAAGAACAAGATCCCCCACTTAACCCTTTGATTGAACCAATGAGGATTACCCCGATCAACACCAACGACCAGGAGGTAGAGCCAAATGGCTCAAATATTGCTTCACCAATAGGAATGGTCGATCATGAAGAAACTGTCCAGGTGAGATCTCTGATAACAACTGCAGTTCAACAAAGGCCAACAAGATTATCAAGCGGAACAAGGGTTCCAGCCATTCTTATGGATCTAATCACTATATATGATGATGATGAAGGCTCAGAGGTTTCACACATATCTCTGGTTATAATCACCCAAGAGGAAATCCCAAGAGAAGTATCTACTCTGGCTCTTGATGAAATTGTACCGGAACCCTGAGAGGGCAGCTAGGACGCCAAAAATCACTTATGAGGCTGAATTTCTTAGTTCACTGGAGAAAAAACCAACAAGAGAGACTCATTCGCATGGTGCCATCTCCAAAGATGACATAGGCATAGGTGAACAAGGAGGAACAACGAAGCTACCATAAATTGGCACCCCACCAGTAGAACCTTCAATTAGTATTGAGCTTTCGCCTACTCCCTCATCTAGAGTGAAAGTGCAACCGATCTTTGAGACCATGTAGGATGACCAGACTATAGAGCATCCAAGAAAATCCCCTGCCAAGGAGCCGAGCATGCCCGACCATGAAACAAAACAAGAACCAACACAAGAAGATACTATGGAGCATCTCTACACACCAGCAAGCTTGGGAAATATGTTTTCCTGGGGAGATCAACAGATTCGGGAGCCTGTGGATGAAATCTCTGACATGCAAGCCATTTCTTACGATAGGAAGAGAAAATCTGTGATGAAAAGGATGGTCAAGAAAAGAAAACCCACCTTGGATAGCATTATTCTCATAACCACGAAATAAATACTATTTGATACAAAGCATGCTAAGATGACCGAGATCATTGGAGCTGTAATGGCCATAACGAATGCCACACTTGACAGAGAAAAGAAGGATGAAGAGGAGGTAGCTGCCATGAGAAAATAATTGGACCATCTTCATCATCAGGCTGAGTATTACCAAAACTCGACACAGGCGATGGTACTCTTAAAGAGTGAGTTCTGAGAAATGTATGGGAAATTCAGAAGAGAAAGAGACCTCTTCACCGCTCGGATAGCCGATCTTCTAGAAGGTACTTTAGTGGGGATGGCGACATGAAAATATATGCAGTGGTGGTTCGAAAAGGCACATCAGGCCTTAGAACGAATCGATTACATCAGTGAAATACAAAAGGGCATGATTCAGAGGAGCATGGTATCCGAGTGTTGATGGACAATAGCATTGCTTGAATACGTAAAGAAACTGAACAATGGGTGTCCATGGTCCAAGAGCCTCAACAAAAAATGCAAGAAAGGTGGGCAGAATGCGAGAAAAGATGGGATAAAATCAACCTGGAAATGAAGGGCATTAATTTGCCAGAGTTTGGTCCACCAGAAGATTTCGTTGACTTACAAGATATTGTTAAGCAACATGAAGAGCAAGACCTGGCATGGGAAACAAATATTTCACAGACTTCAAGCATGATCCCGAGTTTAGCAAAGAAGTTCATGGAAGCCACGATCCAAGCTCTAGCAGTCTTACAACGCTTAAGTGTCAAATTGATCAAGTATAAGGAACGAGCAGTAGAGCTAAAGGAAGTCCTCTCCACTATAATGAATCAGCATAGGTTGTTGTATGCAAACACATGCGAAGACCTCTTCTTCTAGTGGTCGGAATATATTGGAAATAATCCACTGCAGTGAAAGGATCAGATGATCCCAGGAGAACAAAGAGATAGATCTACCACATGTCATTTTGTCTCACTTAACATGAATTTTATTAGTGATTTTTAGCTTAGTGATTCTTTATAAATAGGAAGATCGACCTCGTGTTTAAGGGTCGATGGTTTTGGAGAGAAATATTTTTCTGAAATTTTGTAATAGAACTACTTTTGTGCAAGTTTATTTAATTGAGAAGTTTTGTTTAGAACCAAAGACACTTCTATCATCTAATGCGTGAATCTGTTTAGACCGAGGAGGATTATCTCCGTCTTTGGATTCGATATTTGCTTCTTTGTTGAGTAATAATTTTTGTACATGTATTTAAAGTTAGCTTATGATGTTGTAGCAATTCTTTTATTCTAAATTGATGACTAGAAATCGATTGTGTTAACCTGTGATTGGTGATAGAGTATTGGAAATTACTTTTCTTGCACTAGCTTTCAATCACATGTATGTTTCTTTTCTTCAACTGTTATCTCAGACAATGTTGAATGTCCACTAATTAAAATGGTATTAATGCTAATTTGAAGTTGTTTAGACATTTTTCATGTGCATGCTAGGGTAAAGGTTATCCTAAATCCATCCTTCCACCAAAACACATAGTTAGCTTCTCTCTGTCATCTAGTTTAGAGTTTCATATTCCTTTTGTTTTAACATTAGAAAAAGAACCAAAAAAGAGAACTGCCTAGCTTGAGGAGAAGGCTTAACAAAAAAGACATA
>CBVK0100302247.1:0-17222 GCA_900067695.1 Picea abies | reverse complement strand
TGATGTACCTCTCACTCAAAACTCTGAAATGACCTTTCAAGTAAACCTACTGGTAGCCACAGAAGAAAGTATCTTCTGTCAGGATTCTCCGTCAAAAGCAATAGACAAGGAAGATGAAAAAGAGAAAATACTTGGGCATGAAGAAGTTACTAATTTTTCCTCACAAGTTTGGACACTCTACTTTGATGGTTCTAAATCACAAGAGGGGTCGGGAGCATGATGTATCCTCATTGACCCAAAAGGGAAACATAACTTCTTATCCTGCAGATTAGAATTTGAATGCATTAACAACACTATTGAATATGAAGCTCTAGTCCAGGGACTAAAGAAGGCCATAGACTTAAACGTCAAAGAATTGAAAGTTTTTGAAGACTTGTAAATTATCGTTAGACAAGTAAAGAATACCATTCATTGAAATTCACCTCAATTGAGGAACTATCAACAAGAAGTACATAGGCAAATAGACAATTTTGAGGCCTTCAACATTACCGTTGTTTCCAGGACAAAAAAATACTCTTGTTGATTCTTTGGCCACCGGAGCCTCAAGATTATCTCCTTTAGAATACTATGAAGCCTCAAGGTTTGCAGTGGAACTGCTCTACAGACCATCGGCGCCTAACAACATTTCTACCTGGAAAGTCTTTGAAGGGGATGATCAGATTGTATATTTCCTGACTAACCACGAGAATTTTAAGGATTTGGCCATTGATGATGAAATATTCCAAGAACTACTCACATAATCAAATCTCCACGAATAGAAAAGGGGCATAGATCACCCCAATGACAAACCAAAGTTTCACACAATACCAAAAGGAGTGGCCAATCTGGAAAACCTTTTCGACCTAAGAGAAAGATTTAAAGGGCTGAAAAATGCAAAAACAAGGAGTTCTTGCCCTATATACGAAATTATAAACCCAAGCACCCATGAGAACCCCAAGAATGTCAACCTAGGTAAGGTAGTGTTATCACTCTGTAATTTGCCCAAGGCTGTGGAGGCAGTCACAGAGGCAACATAAAAACCACTTCAAGTCTTGGATCTAGCCCTCCAAGACTTAGACAAGGATCTCTCTGTCTAATATAGCTTTTTGGGAATAAGATATTAGGCTAGTTATGCAGAAAATGGGTTTGTTTATGGATTTTGAATTGGTTTAGTTGAGACATGGAAAAGGACCATTGGGAAAAATGGAGTGAAAGGTAAAGACGATGATAAATGAATAACCAAAACAAAATATGACCAGGCAGGATAATCATGCTAGTGGATCTTTTGAGCTTATAAAATGGAAAAGAAGAATAAACTGAAAATTATTTCAAATGTAGAGCAAAGTATATCTGAATTCTGCATTTCAAACTTGGAAGAAAACATAGATATTGTTTCGAGCCAACACAGGGTGCCAATAACAAACCCTGCACATTGTCTTCTCATAGACAATACAGAAAGAAAAGCATGTGAAATAGAAAATAATGAGTTACCGCTCTTCCGATCTCACTTATGGATTTTGAATTGGTTTAGTTGAGACATGGAAAAGGACCATTGGGAAAAATGGAGTGAAAGGTAAAGACGATGATAAATGAATAACCAAAACAAAATATGACCAGGCAGGATAATCATGCTAGTGGATCTTTTGAGCTTATAAAATGGAAAAGAAGAATAAACTGAAAATTATTTCAAATGTAGAGCAAAGTATATCTGAATTCTGCATTTCAAACTTGGAAGAAAACATAGATATTGTTTCGAGCCAACACAGGGTGCCAATAACAAACCCTGCACATTGTCTTCTCATAGACAATACAGAAAGAAAAGCATGTGAAATAGAAAATAATGAGTTACATCAGAGAAAACTTCACCACTAAAACACAACACAGGAATATGGAAATATAGTGCCTTTGTATTCCTTCATAAAGTCATTTACAACCTATGAGCATTTTTACATTTTAATCATCACAAGTCCCCCCTTCACACATTTTAATTACAACAATTTATAGAAAATACTCTCCCCCAAGCTTAGAAGGTCGAATCCAACCAATTTCCCAAAGATAGCAACCGTTACACCGAATTTTAGAACTGTCTACCATGAAAAAAGGATCAAATTTTCTGAAAACTTGGGGTTAAATATGGGATCATATCTCTCATATATTAATAGATTTTACAAAACTGGAGTAGATTTTTGTATAAGAGTCTGTCTTGAACAAAAACCTCTTTTTGTTTTTTGAAATTCATCTCCAACTCCCTGGAACCCTTCTCAAAAAAATATGTCTCAATAAAAAAATCCAGAAAACTGAAAAATAGGGCTCAAAGATCCCTTCGAATATCCCAATTGCTGACACCTGTGTAAATTCTGGGAGAGGATATTGTTCTTCATCTCGTGTTGAACAAAAACCTCTCTCAGATTTTCAAAATCCACTCCTTTTTTCCTGCTATCTTCTATTCTAAAACTAGGGAAAATACAACAAAATCCCAAGAAATAGGTTATGCTTTGACTTATAAAACTAAATATAATTCGATTTGAACTTGACAACAGCATATTGAGGACAAGTCATAACCATAAAATCATTCTGGATGCCTTTGATATCATTGAAGAATCCATTTTCCTTGATCTGAGGAGATTTTTGTGCTTTCTGTTGATAACAAAACTTTCAGCAACTAACACATATAGAACATAGCCAATTTAGCTGCCAAAAGTCAAGGGATTCAACAACTAACAACACCTTTGCAGACCAAAATAAGCTGTCGAAAGTCCTGAGTTTTCAAAACCGTTCAAAATTGCAAAATTTGATTCCTTTACTCTGTCTAACTCTTAGAATTTCTTGTTTAGGTCCATAGCAACTTTAGCTAATGCTTCTAAACCGAGATGAGCTCTTGGTTTAGGTTTTCTCGGTGTTGTTTTAAAACTCAAGAACTTGATCATTTGGTAAAGATTCTAGTTTTTCTTAGACAGTCTTTTATTCTTCCTTTCCAGAGCTACATGCATTAGAGTTAACCTTTTAAATGAGTCTCTTACCTCATCAGATGTCCTTTTCATAGCCTGATTATGAGATTTGATGACTCTTTCTAACAGCCTAAGCTCTCTGACTTATTCTTTCAGCTTCTGAATCTTGGATGCTTTATTGACCTTCTTTTTGTTGATGTATTAGGTATCTCAAAGGCTGGAGCTTCAACTTCAGTTTCCTCTCTCTTCTCCATGGGTGGATCATACTCAGAATCCGAGTATGGAAAATTCGAGATGTTTTTATCAACAACACTGCTCTGGCCCTCTATTTCCTGATGATACCCTTGTAATTTTTCACAAAACCTGTAGCAACATGCATCTTTAAACACCTGACAAATCTCTGGATGAGATTCCAGATAGGAAATATCATTGAGCTCTTTCCTGAGGCTTGCGGAGACAAAAAGCGCTGATGGAGGATGAATTAAGGCCCAACAAAAAAAAATGCGAGAGATGAGGGAGATATTTCAATGGAAAACCGGCTTTTGAAATACATTTGGCAAACAAAGGGTTTCAAATCATGATGGTAATTCAATATTTGATAAGGAGCGTAATGAGTGGGCCACGTGATCAGTTAAGTGAAAGAAGGAGTGGCTAAGGATATTAGATTATGGAAGATCCGGAATAATGGCAAGAGTGTTAGATTTGATAGGTTTACAGTTAAACACACACCATCAAAAAATCATTATAACCAAACATGGATCGCCCAGATCAAAATATGATCTCCTTTAATCCTTTTCAGCAGCTAATAAACCATCATGGCACACGTACTTGACAGTTGAGAACATTAATTTGAAGCGCTGACCATTGAAAAAAATATGCGCTTTCGACAGCTTAGAGAGCCTTGCACATGCCATTTTAGCTGCCGAAAGTGACAGCTTTCGACAACTTAGAATGCTTTGAAAAATGGCCCTTAGCTACCAAAAGTGAAATTTGGGAGTTTTTCTAAATAAAAGTACAGACTCATCACTTCTTGAAAAGACAAGTGAAAAACTCATCCTAAAGACACTTAACTCAAGAATAAAAAAAAATCTTTCATCTAATGATCTATCCTTTCACCTAATGACAATGACTTGGAAAATTTATTTCAAGAGACAACAAGACCAACAAGCCAGGGACTTTGTCATGAGACTCACAAATAATATCTGAATCAACAAATCTCCTATCATTATAGGACACTAACAGGTAGTATCCAAAAAAGACAGGAAGGCTTATCTTAAACTATTTAAATAATATCAAGATGTCTTTGCTTGGTCCTACCAAGAATCGAAAATGTATGATACTCGCATTATCCAACATACGATCCCATTAAAACCTGGAATAAAACCCTTCCAACAAAATATTAGAAAGTACCACCCTTCTCTGGAACCCCAAATGTATCAAGAGTTGAAAAGTTATTAGATGCCAATATTATCTTTCACGTAAGGCATTAAGCATGGGTAGCCAATCTAGTGTATGTTAGAAAGAAGTATGGAGAAATATGTTTGTGTGTGGATTTTAGAAACCTTAACAGAGCATAAAAAAAAGATAACTACCCAGTACCACCCATGGAACAACTCTTGCGGACATTATTTGGCTCTTAAAGTTTTTCGCTCCTAGACGATTTTTCAGGATATAACCAGGTCCTAGTTTCAGAAGATGATTGATTAAAAACTACGTTCTGAACCAAACGGGGGACCTTTGCTTATAAACACTTTCCTTTTGGGTTGATCAATGCAGGGGCAACTTCTCAGAGGGCGATGGATGTCGATTTCTGAGGTTTGATTAACAAATGTGTGGTAGTCTATTTAGATGATGTAACAATATACTCAAAAAATAAGGAAGACCACATTCACCATTTGACTTAGATATTTGAAAGGTGTATGAAGTATGGAATATCTTTGAACCCTAAGAAGACAATCTTTGGTGTAGAGGAAGGAAAGACATTAGGTCATATCATATCCTGGGAAGGAATCAACATCAACCCTGAACAGATCAAAGCAATAGCTCAACTCCCTTTGCCTCACAATAAAAAGGCCATGCAATCTTTTTTCGGGAAAATCAACTTTGTGAGTAAATTTACTCTTGACTTCGTTGAAACTATTAAACCTTTACAAAAAATGATTCACACGGATGCAGAGTTTAAATGGCATGAAGAAAGGAGAGAAGCTTTTGATAGCATCAAAATTGCCATCTCCCAAGCACCAGTGCTATGAAGCCCTGACTTTAGCAAATATTTTTTCCCTTATATCTTTTCTTCTGACCAATCCTTGGTTGCAATACTTACCCAAAAGGATCATGAGGACAATGAAGCACCAATGTCCTTTATGATCCCCAACCTCCAGGGAGTTGAACTAAACTACTCTGTTATAGACAAACATGCTTACGCAATATATAAAGCAGTCAAGCATTTCAGATCCTATATCCCGAAGAATCATACTAAGGTCATAGTACCACATCCAGCGATTCGATCTCTGTTTACTCAACAAGAGATGGGAGAAAGGAGGGGAAATTGGATGGCAGTCATTCAAGAATTTGATTTCGACATAAAACCTGCCAAAATAGTCAAAGGACAAGGATTATGTAAACCGGCTGTTGAGGCCCAAGATCTGATGAACACGGAAGACCCCGGTTGGGAAAATGAACTATCGTTATGGTGTGGAAAGGCCTTATACATACCTCCATGGCAAGAATCCTAGTATGGAAACTTGTTTTATCTCCTGCATCATGGAACTTGTCCAGAAAACCTAAACCCTAGAGAAAGGAGAGCCCTCGGGTTAAAATCCACTCAATATCACCTCGTAAATTCTATGCTTTTCTGTATAAACTACGATGGATTAATGTCTTGAACATAATGATGCAGAAAAGGTACTCAAATAACTCCTTGACATCCCGACAGGCGACCATTTTACAGGAGAAACCACAACTCAAAAAATATTAAGGGCTGGTTATTATTTGCCAATTTTATTCAGAGACGCTCATGCATATGCTAGGAAATGTAAATATAGTCAAATGAGCATCGGTAGGGAAACGAGACTAGTCATTTCACTTCAACCGGTGACCATATCCAAACCTTTTGAGCAATGGGGAATATATGTCATCGGAGAAATTACTCCAAATTCTTCGAAACAACATAAGTATATATTAACTGCAACAAATTATTTCAAAAGGTGGACATAGGCTATCCCTCTTATGCACATTAATGAAAAGGTAGTGATCCAATTTTTAGAGCAACACCTAATAACAAGGTTTGGGATGCCTTCCGTCCTCATTTTTGACAATGCTGCCTATTTTTCTTCCAGACGCTTGACATAATTCGCCCTCGATAAAGGAATCATAATAAGATATTCTGCAAACTATTATCCACAAGGGAATGGAGTAGCAGAGTCAACTAATAAAAATCTTGTGCGAATCTTAAAAAAGACAGTTGATGAAAATCAAAGAAATTGACACAATTTACTTCATAATGCTCTCTGGGCCGATAGAGTGACACCTAAAGAAGCCATAGGAAACTCTCTGTACTTTCTGGTATATGGGAAAGAAGCCATTCTCCCAAACAGATTGTACCTTCCATATTTATAGCTTGCCCAAGCATCAAGAGGTCATCCCTCATTCGCTCTACAACAAAGGATTGATACCCTTCTCATGTTGGATGAAGAAAGGGAAAAGGATAAAGTTATGTTCACTACTCATTAGCAGGTAGTTAAAATATGGTTCGAAAAACATAAGGCCAAAGAAAAAAGTTTCAAAGTAGGAGACCTAGTCTTAAAGTGGGATAAAGCAAACGAGTCCAAAGGAAAACACTCAAAGTTCCAAAATCTATGGCTCAGACCTTTTCAAGTGGCCGAGAAGATCGGGACAGACACATACTGGTTGCAAAATCTAAGGGGTGAGTCTGACACCCTTCTGGTGCAATTTTCTTCTTTCCCAAGTCCATAATCCATGGAATTCGAGCACTAGTCCATTTATAAAAGATTAAAATAATTTATCTTATGTTTTTTACATCAGTTATACTTGCATCTATTTAAGTTTTTATTGCATATCTAAATGTGCAAACCATATAGTTGCAAATGAAACAAGGACTAAAAGGTTATTTTAGGTTTAAATTTGTACTTTGTGCTTGTTGTTTACTCATTTCACACATAGAAATATGAATTCCGATGAGCTATTTTTTTTGTAGAACTGATCTTCTTGTTGTAGGTTAAATGTTATATTCTTGTCTCAAATACTCCAGCAAGTCCCTCACATATTTCTAGACAAGACAAAATTGTATTCTTGTTGTAGCCTGAAGTGTAGAGGAAATAGATTGTGGCGACAATGATTCAATTCATAGTTACCTTGTTATCAGATGATTTCAAACGATGACATCTCCTAAGATGTCACAACCTATAGCCCTGGTGGAGCAAGCCAACACGCAATGTTAGAATATCTTAGTGTTGTCGAGTAGAGTAGTTGTGGGGTGATTTACCCCCATGGAATGGAATAGAATAAACGTGGTAATACAGGTAGCTCTTAGAAAAGACATTTGAAGTAGACATCCCCTGAAATAAAAGGAATCCCTAGCGCATACAATATCCATATGTATAATGAGAACCAATTGGAAGAAAAATTTAAACATGTTTGGGCTTTAAATTTGAATTCAACATTAGGGCCATTAAAGCAAATGGTTTTTCAACCTTCATACTTAAACCAACCTCGCTAACTATGCTAAAAACATGCAAATGTAGTGAAGATTTCATATTTCCTTGTAACTACCTTATCATGTTTACATGCAGGTACTCAAAGTAAACAGGCAAACCTTTGGAACAAACAATAAATATATTAAATAAATTAGTAATCAATATTATACACATGGGAGATAATATATATACAACGTGTGCATTTATGAATAATTTGATATATTACACAACCTAAAGACGAGGGAGTGAAATCGAACCAAAATTGACATACTTACCATGGCATCCACTCCGAACCTCCTATGTCTACTCTTTGCACCCTTGTTTGTCTCCTCATATGTTCCAATCTCTTGTGCTCTTGCTTCCCTATAACTATTGGACGAATGATATCCACCTCCTATGTCTTAATCACTAGTATCCAATCCCCAACTCTTACACTCCAATTTCTTCTCTAAATACTCAATTTTATATTCCATCCTCCTCAAAATAAATTTCTACATTTTATGATCCACCTTCAAATACATATGGGCATGAAAACACTATGAAGGAACATAAGGGAACATGTTATGGAACAATGCATAAATTTAATAGTGTGAATGAAGACGAACACAAACGACAATTCATTAGCTAGGTGCAAGAAAATAATACCATTGAAAGTAATGAACATAGTAGTCATAAACATCTTAACATCTTGTTAAGAACAAGAAATTACTTAGTTTGGTACTTGAATCTCATGCGTTGACCTTATCATGGGATTATTCATGCATTTCTACAAATCTGATGCCTTAGGGAACAAAATAATGAAATATATACAATTGATTTCATTGATTATGTATGGAGCACTTAATATTAGCTTAGATAGAGTTAGAAAAAGCTAAGGCAATGGGTGTATGTTGGAAATCATGCTCTCACTAATGAATAATATCCTATTAGAAGTCCACTAAAAATAACATAAATGTGGTGTCAATATATCAAAGGACATAACTTCAAGGTGGTGGCTTGACAGATGGCTCAAACACACTTGTTAGTGGTTATTTTCCAACTAGCACATATAAGGGGACAAGGGAATATTTGTTGGTTGATGCATGATTTGAGGTGGCATGATAAATCCTATGGTGTTGATTTGAACCATACTAAGATGATAGTTCCAACAAGTATATCAACGTTGGTTAAAAACAACATTTAGACAAAATTGCACTCTCAAATTTCTAGACAAGACATTGTCTTCCCAAGGATTGATCTCTCTTGTATTGAGGGGGCTAAGTGACATTATATTTGTGATGTTGGAGAATACTTGAAAGTTCCGAGTTATGGAAATGTCACACAAAAGAGCATGATACAAGGAAACCTCAATAGAAATATGCTTGAGTGAGTAACTGGAAGCATAATAGAGGAATGCAACATGTAGTCCAATTGCAAAGGAAGAAACCACACAATGATAATTGGGGGGGAAGATCATAGAATATGATGGTATCAACGAGAGCACAACAAAGGTGAATGCATGAGAAGCATGACTAGGAGTGTGCATGACAAGTGTAACATGATGAGAAGAATGATAGAGAATTGTGTGACAACATACTAAAGGAACTTGAAAGGTCACCATTGATAAGAAAGGGGAAGTCAAAATGTCACAAGAATTTGAACAATGCAAATGGAAGATAAAGTGAAAAAGAGGTAAGTGAAGAGTTTGTGAGGAAGCTAATAGTTAGCTTGAGAAAATAAATAGGAATGTAATAATTAGATTTGGTTAGCCAGTGGATCTATAGTTCAAATAGTTTTTAGCAAGTTAATTGTAAACTTAATAATAGAGAACAACAACACATCGATTCATAGTGATCCATCTGCATAGATTGTCAACATGTATGAGTAACAATTTTCCTGTGACAAGTCATCTAGCCTTATCACTTTTGTTAGAATGACCAAATCGTGAGTGTAGTGCGCATTTTTTTCCTAATAAGAGCCTTTAATATTGTTGCATGATGAGAAAGAGGGAAAACTGGGCACATCATACCCCCAACTCTACCCTTTGGTATCCAAGTGAGGTTGGTAGCCTTGGGGTAAGGAGAACTGAGCAAGAGGAAGTTACTATAAAATATGATAAGAGGTGATAAATGAGAAGAAATGATGAGAAGATACAAAAGAATGACATTGAACAAAGAACTACAAGCACTAAGTTAAATAATAGAGGAATTGGAGAGAGGAAAACAATTTAGAGAAGCCAAAGAGTATGAGTTAGAACCAAAAGAAGAGGAAAAATATAAGGTCGAAGATGCAAATTTCATGGTAACTACTTAGAAACATTATTTCGTGGAGGTGATATTTAGAGTTTGACATTTGTAGGGGGGTTTAATGAAAGTGGCAAGTGGATATTTTTTAGGACTTTTTTTTGGTGCACTAAACAATTAGAGTTGCACTGGTGGTGTGCTTCATCGAGAAACACACTAGTGCGACATTACATATGTGCACTATAAGGACATTGACAAATTGGGAATTCCATATGATGATGCTCCCTTTCGAAACTAGCACATTGAAAAGGGTTGCATGTTTAACTAATGTGATTGAAATTTTATATAGAGCATTGAACATGATTCACCTAATCATATTGAATACACTAGTTCCAACATTCATGGCTAAAAAGAATCACTAGTTGTAAATCATGCACATAAATGATCAAATGACACATCATGATACATTTTTTATGTCTAAGTGAGCTTGTTAGTTTGTAATTAAGGAATAGGTACAATATACTTCAATGCTTTGGTTATTTTTTAATGCATCATTGTTATGAACATAAATATACATATAAATAGATATTCATAACATAATAGTTAATTAATAAATAATAACTATTAATAATGAAAGGGCATGTCTCAAATGACATGACTATTGGTTAAGGGCACTCCTGCGTGGGTATATAAACGAGCCCTCATTCTTAATTGTATATCATTTTATCTATTCATATTTTATACATTATTTCTACATGGATTATTTTGTTATATTCCCAGTATTTTGGATAATTCTCGTGTGAGCGAACTTTGTTAGTCTCATTTGGTATTAGAGCAAGTCTCGATCCGACTTTTGGCCAACTCCATAGTTCAGAGTTTCTCTGAGAAATCTGGTCTTTGACCACCGATTAGGCCCTTGGCCATTCAAATTTTCAAAGTTCTTAGGAACTTCAGTCTTTGACCAATTCACGCCTTTAGCTATATAAGCTTAGAAGTTTGTTGAAAAATGTTCCGCTACAATTCCAAAAAAAAAAAAACAGAAATTAGGAAAGTGAAAAAAAAATCATTTACAATTGGAAATTATATTTCAGAAGCATCATTTGATTCCATTGACAGACCTAACATTCTATTCTATTCTTCGTTGCAAGCATAGTCCATCATACCAAATTTCCATATGCACAAAAGCGCTATGAACAATAATTGATGTTGTAACTTTCTCTACGTCAGACCATAGGGGTCAATTCATGGGTTTAGTTGCATTGACCACTGCGGTATTTATTAGCGATAAGGGGAGCTGCCACAGATTTGTTTAACAAAAAACAATTGCATGTATTATTATTGGGTGGATAGGACACACAAAATTCGAAATTCCAAGATGGAATGCTAACCCGTGGAAAACGACAAACATACTACATTCACGGAATAACCAACCATGGAAATAACTCTCTTATATGTGCTTGCCAGCCACATTTTGGTATACCTCTGCTTGTGGTAAATCTATTTTGGAAGCGAAGGTAGACAACAGGTTCTAAGAGTATTATTTGTATTGGTTCAATAAATCGTGACGATTGGTGGAGAGAATCGTGATGTTGGTGAAATAAAGTGTTGATTATAGTGGAGGTAATATCCTATATTACAAGTCTCATTAAAAGAAATACAAACAATAAGTTTCATTTATTAATACTTGGGAGTTTAAACGGTATCCACGAAAAGACAAAGGACAAGCCTTATATTTAAAATAAAAACAAATTAGTGAGCCAAAAAAAAAGGTATTATATTATTAAAAAAAGGTACTTTTGAAAAGGTTCAATTAAAGTAAGGCTCAATAAGACAAGTGAAGTGATATAAATAAAAGGGTTAGTTGGAAAAAAAACAAGGTATTATATGATTAAAAAAAGGGTACTTTTGAAAAGGTTCAATTAAAGTAAGACTCAATAAGACAAGTGAAGTGATATAAACAAGGCTGCATGGCAATGTATATTTGCCGCTATGCAGGTATAATAAAATAAAACAATAGTTGTATTGAATCCACTGCATGTGTCGAGATGAATAACAAATTCATTTGTTGAATATGGCAGACAAGCGTCATCTCATTAAAGGACGTTGAAGATCCTTGCGTAGCCGCGACAATAAGAGATGCATTTGAACAACTAATCACAATTTAGAAGAATGTTTTAAAATAATTAAAAAAATCAAATTGTAATGTTATACCTTTAAAAATGCTCAAAACTATTTTAGTCAAACTCCAGCTAATAGACGATCAATAGCATATCCAATACTATATACCACCGCAAGTGGTAGGTATAATAACCAATATCCCTTCACATTATTTTGAATGATCTTAAAAAAACTCAATTTCATAAATCATTTAGATTATACATTGTAAAACGCTCAAACTTATATTTAAGGTTAACACTCAAAATTTGTAATATAAAAATAAAACTTATATTTAAGTTTAACCCTTAAAAAATTGTGAAAAAAAAAATACAAATGCCATCAACTTTGAATTATACAAAATATTATATTATTTTATTTTAACTTTAACACTCAAATAATTGTGAAAGAAAAAGTATAATTGTCATCCATTTGAATCCTACCTACAAAATATTATTTTATTTTATTTAAATGTGCTTAGGAAAAAGATACCCATTCAATGAGAACAACAAAAAAAAAATGCATATCCATGCCAAAAAAGAAAGGGTTATTTATTGAACTAGATGGGCCCCCAACTCTTGACAATATATATAAAAAAACAAGAAATATTTATGACAATTACATTGGGGGAAGTGAAGGCAACAATAAGACTTCAAAGTTTTTAGCCAATAAGATATCACATAAATGAGATTTAAAATTTAAAATAAATAATTATTTTTTAAAACTTTGTATAAATGGATGTATATTTTATGGTCAACCATGAACTAATAGAAAGTCAAACCTAACTCAAAGCTATATACCATGCCTATCGACACGTATAATAAAGGATTATAATAATTCTCAAGGTTTCAATCATTCAAATGAATATAAAGGTTAGAATATAAGGGTTAGCTCTATTTTTTTGGTCATACATGAAACAACTCAATTAGATTTCACAAAGTAGATTAGTAGGAAAAAAATGGTTTAAAAAGTTATTTAGTGAAGTCATAAAGTTATATATATCAAGAAAAACATATTGGATATTATTAAAAAGACAAAAGATTTATTAAGGGATTTAATAAGGAGTTTTTTGTAAGATAATATTAAGTTATTTTACATTTAAGCAAACATATTGGATATTATTAAAAAGACAAAAGATTTATTAAGGGATTTAATACGGAGTTTTTTTTTGTAAGATAATATTAAATTATTTTATATTTAAGTACAACAATAATTTAGTATAGTTGAAAAGGTGTCAATTGAATATATTATTATATTATAAAAGTCAAGTTATCTAATTTTTAAGGAAACATAAAAGAAAAGTCAAGTAATCCAATACAAAGAGGCATAAAATATTTATGTGAAGATAAAAAGTATTTGGTGAAAAAAATAAAAAAATAAAGTTAAAAGTAAAAAGAAAAAAAAAGGGGATTGGTGAAAAAAAATAAAGTTAAAAGTATAAAGAGGAAAAAAGAAAGGGTAGAAGTGAAAATGCATCACTACTATCAAAAGTTATTAAACATGCGATTAAAAAAAACAAAAAAAACTAATCATAAAGTAAACAAAAAAAGAAAAAAAAAGATATTTTTAAGTTTTAGTGATAAAAAAAAAGGTCCAATCAAGGTTATAAAAAAGGTTAAGCAAGTATTATTATCGTAAATTTGCAACCAAAAAACAAAATGGAGTCTAAAATGACGAATGAAGGATTTTCTTATGAAGGATGTTGCATTTCAGCTTACAGATTATTTACATTAAGGGGGATAATTCAAGGAAGAGAGGTTAACATCATTATCAACATGGCCTGGGATGAGAATTCTATTAATATTAATTTGGCGAATCAATTATTTATTAAGGAGCATAACATAAGTGAAAAGACAAATATTGCAAGAGACAATATGAAATTAAAGATTTGCAAGTAACAATTGATGATTATGAATATATATCTCAATTCAATGTTACAACTATGTTTCGAGAAGAGATTGACATCATTCTCAAGTTACGTTGGTTAACAAAACTAGGTACCTTCATTTTAAACATGGAAAAAAAGGTTCATGGCTTTTCCCTATAAAAAGAAGATGATGACTCTTCAAGATATTACTATGAGGTCAAAATCGATAACACCTTCATCAAAAGACTTTAAAGATATCTCGAAGGTGATCCTTCTAGATAATAAAAACTCGATATCAAAGATGCAAAGCGAATATGATGAAGTTATTGCTGATAAAAACCAAGAAATATATCGATTAAAAAATCATAGTGAAAAACTACTTATTCAAATTAAGAAGTCAAGGGATACAAAACAACGTGTCCAGGAGTTGGAGCAAGAGAATCGAGATCTCGGGAAGAAATTATCAGGAAATGATGAAGAAGCTTCTCATTTGAAGAACCTTAATCAAAATTTGCTTGAACAAATTAAAAATCTGAAAAATGAAAAGCCTGAGAATCGAAATATGATAAAAAAAGTCGGCAAATCAGAAGATGAAGAATAAAATTCAAGCCTAAGGGTTCATAATCAAAATTTACTAACACAAATTAAAAAGTTGAAACATGATAAGAAGACTACAAGAAGAGCTAGATCACAAAACATCATTAGTCTATAAGGAAACGATGAGAGACCCAATCAAACTTACAACTCAAAAGAAGGCGAATCCAACTGATGTAAAGAAGTTTTCAAATGTCGAGGTACAAACAAACCAGAGATACGAAGAAAACTCAATTCCAAACGTTAAGCAAGAAAAAGATACAAGTATACGAAGTAAAGATCAAGTTGCGAGGATGCCTTATCGACATCCTAATCTCAAAAGTCAATACTTCAACGAATCAATGTATCAACATAAACAAATAACCACTATGTCGAAGAATATTACTTCCACTACAAGTGCAGGTCAAAATAGAAGCTATCAGGGGAGTATAAATGTATCAAGTTCTTTCCAAGAACCCTATAAAAACCCAAATCCGCAGAAGATTGAATTAGGATGGGTAGACTCCTTTACAATTTGACAGTTCTGCTTAGCGCTTAGAAGATCCTATCGTCTCAGGTCCTCAACGATTACTAACTCAATAATGAAGAAGCATGAGACAATAAGTACAAGCTAGCACACGAGATAAGTCTTCCATAAAGTATGCTTTGAGGACAAAGCATTTTTAAGGGGAATGCAATGTTATGAACATAAATATACATATAAATAGATATTCATAACATAATAATTAATAACTATTAATAATGAAAGGACATGTCTCAAATGCCATGATTATTGGTTAAGGGCACTCCTGCGTGGGTATATAAACGAGCCCTCATTCTCAATTGTATATCATCTTATCTATTCATATTTTATACATTATTCCTACATGGATTATTTTGTTATATTCCAAGTATTTTGGATAATTCTTGTGTGAGCGAACTTTGTTCGTCTCATTTGGCATTAGAGCAAGTCTTGATCCAGATTTTGGTCAACTCCATAGTTCAGAGTTTCTTTGAGAAATCTGGTCTATGACCACCGATTAGGCCCTTGGCCATTCAAATTTTCAAAGTTCTTAGGAACTTTAGTCTTTGACCAAATCATGCCTTTAGCTATATATGCTCAGAAGTCTGTTGAAAAATATTCCGCTGCAAATCCAAAAAAAAAAAAAGAAATTAGGAAAGTGAAAAAAAAATCATTTACAAAAAAATCTGATGGAAATTATATTTCAGAAGCATCATTTGATTCCACTAACAGAGCCGCCATTCTATTCTATTCTTCGTTGCAAGCACAGTCCATCATACCAAATTTCCATATGCATAAAAGCGCTACGTACAATAATTGTTGTCATACCTTTCTCTACGTCAGACCATAGGGGTCAATTCATGGTTTTAGTTGCATTGACCGCCGTGGTATTTATTAGCGATAAGGGGAGCTGCCACATATTTGTTTATAACAGAAAACAATTGCATGCATTATTACTGGGTGGATAGGACACACGAAATTCGAAATTCCAAGATGAAATGCTAACCTGTGGAAAACGACGAACATACTGCATTCACGGAATAACCAACCACAAAAATAACTCTCTTATATGTGCTTGCCAACCACATTTTGGTATACCTCTGCTCGTGGTAAATCTATTTTGTAAGCAGAGGTATACAACAGGTTCTAAGAGTATTATTTACATCGGTTCAATAAATCATGACAATTGGTGGAGAGAATCATCACGTTGGTGAAATAAGGTGTTGATTATAGTGGAGGTAATATCCTATATTGCAAGTCTCATTAAAAGAAATACAAACATTAAGTTTCATTTATGAATACTTTGGAGTTTAAACGGTATCCACGAAAAGACAAAGGACAAGGCTTATATTTAAAATAAAAACGAATTAGTGGGGAAAAAACAAGGTATTCTATTATTAAAAAAAATGTACTTTTGAAAAGGCTCAATTAAAGTAAGGCTCAATAAGACAAGTGAAGTGATATAAACAAGGTTGCATGGCAGCGTATACCTGCCCCTATGCAGGTATAATAAAATAAAACAATAGTTGTATTGAATCCACCGCATGCATCGAGATGAATAACAAATTCATTTGTTGAATATGGCAGGCAAGCGTCATCTCATTAAAGGACGTTGAAGATCCTTCTGCAGCCTACACAACCACGACAATAAGAGATGCATTTGAACAATGAATCACAATTTAGAAAAATGTTTTAAAAAAATAAAAAAAATCAAATTGTAATGTTTTTTTTTTTTAAGTAAAAAAGCGAATCTTGTTATATTAAAGCTTAAAAAAAGAAATACATCATGACATACAAGCGCCAGCTGTCCCGCCTATGCAGGAAACCAAGACAGCTGGCCTGTCCAAAATAGCATGCAAAATCAAACAATTTGTTTCGCCACCCTGCCCAGAGGAAACCAGGGTGCATGTCCATTTTCATCAGCAGTTTAGTAAGGCCTATGCTAACGCTAACCAGGCTAACAACTAAAAGAGCTATAGCTCTGATAAACATCAAAAGAAAAGGAGTTGAAGACCATGCTAAACAGAAGAACCTATTCATCAGAGTCCTAGCATTCTTCCTTCACCTTGCCGCTGCTGATAGGAATGACATAGAGTTGAGCGCAGGTGGGGCATTGTCGTCGTGGTGTGGAACTGGAGTAGGCTGCGTATAGCATGTCCAAGCGCTGGCTAACACAGACAACCTTGAATATTTGGTCATCCACCATACTGCGGACCTCAAAGATCAAGTTCAGGTGCTCCG
>CBVK0100302231.1:0-19445 GCA_900067695.1 Picea abies | reverse complement strand
AGAAAAAGAATTATGTGGTTTTCTCCCGATTTGGGTTTCCACGTAAAACATTGGTGTACTGTGTATGTATGTGATTGCTTATTTATTACTTCTAATTATTGGATAATAATTCTACATTGATATAACAATTGAAGAAAAAGGATTATAATTACGCTCTTACTGATTCACCCCCCCTCTCAGTAAACCAACAGTTATCAGATATAGTGACCAATTTCTCACAAAATATGAATTAGATTTGATAGAAATTTTTCGAGTTTATTCATCTTACCTTAGTGAATTTCTCCATGATGTTTTGTGTCCATCCAATGCATGGTTTGCAAGATATGATAAAATCAATTTCTTCCATTGATTAAAAACATGGTTTTGGAAATTGTTAGTTTTCAAACAAATTGTTGTACTTTGTTTGTTATTGTAGTTGAGGCATGCTTGTTGATTTGTAGTTGTTCTTAGTGTTGGTGGTTCAAACTTCCACAAGTTTCTGATAATCATTTTATTTGTTTCCTAATCTCTTTCTCCATGTGTAGACTATGTAATATGTTGTATCCATGCATTAGTTTTCATAAAACTATTGTTGGAGCAAGGAGTTTTGGAGAATAGAACAACAAGCGAGGCATAACAATGTGCCACATTTTAAGGAAAAGTAGCGTACTAGGTAGGATTTGCAGAAATCCAGCACAAATGTGGACGAACCTAACCTAGTTAGGGTTAGGGTTTTGGGATGGATTGTAAGGGTCCTTAACCTACTTTTGTAATATAAATAAGGGGTATGAGGTGGAGGATAGAGATAGCGATAATTTCCTAATATTTGATTGTTAGAGAGTTAGTGTGACAAGTATGTTTTGGAGAACCTATATTGGAGGTTTTGCGATTGGAAGTATGTTTTGAGAGTTGTAGATCTCGGATGAGGTCAAAGTAGCTGAGGGTCAGGTCATAAGTTGTGGAGCTTGGTGTGATCATGGTCTGCCTCACTACTCACTACTCTGATGTAATACAAACAACGCTTTTTGATGAATAAGAATAAAGAAGCATAAGATATTTGTGGATGTAGCCCCAGGGGGGTAAACCATGGTAAAACCATTTGTGAAATGTGTTTTGATGTGTTATTATTTCTATAGTATCTTTGAATGGCTATATAGATGAATGGATTATTTACTTACAGTGCACATTAGATTAAATATGCAACTGAATAAATGAATGAATGGATTTGATGAATAGTAGAATATAAGGCATGATTAAGTAGAAATAAGAAGAAGTAAGAAACAACATCCCCAAAACCCCTTCCATGACTACATACATATGCATCCTGTAGTCCCCCATAAACCATCTTAGGTGAAACTGCTTTGTTCACTCTGTGCATAATGTAGCCTTCTGGTTTACCAGAAGGGCTAATGGTGATAAGGGTTTTGTTGGAGAACTAAGGTAGAACCTAGGTTATCCCATAAGTCCAAAAAATGGTTCTATTTCCTGATAGAACTCAGAAGGAGAGCCAGGAAAGGGTTTGGTGAAGAAGATGCATTCGTAGAAAAGGATGTTCAATCCATGGAATCCTATGAAGAAAGAGATTGAAATATGGTTAGAGACAAAGCAGTTAGAGTTTCTACAGAAAGATAATAAGGGTTCTAGGTATACACCACGGCAAAAGAGGTATGCGTTTACTAATTTTCATGAAGCATATTTTTGTTTCTTTCTAGAGTTATTAAAGGAATGGTTATTAAGGTTGAAGGATACCCATCTAACTAACTGGATTAGTCCAGTAGTGTGGACTATTGAAAATATCATGTAGTTGGAAAGAGTTAATAATAAATTCATGCACATAGTGGATTTCTAGTTAGACAACATTACTACAGGGTTTATCACTAGGTTTGCAGTAGATACAACTAAGCCATACACAGTTTCACAGTGAGATTTCTTGATGGGACCCAGAGGGAGGTCCATCAAGTCACTCTACACATTGATCAAAATATTGCTACATGATAAAGGCATGATGACCATGGAATCAGACATGTAGATCACTCTGCGTGCATGGGAGATTTGGGGGAAGAACTAAGGAAGATATGCGAAATTGAGAAGGCTCTGGAGAGTATCCAGAAGGAGGAAGAAATGAAACCCATCATGATGGATGATGAACAGACTAGGGAAATCATAAGAAATGTAGGTGTGATGCACAACAAATGAACCTACCAGTATAATATGAATAATAAGAAGATGGTAGTAGTTGAGCCAGAGTTCTTGGATAGTGATGAAGAAGAGGTAGAGGATCTTTGTGCCACAGGGAAGATTGATGATATCCTATGTTCCACATATGAGAGGAAAACCAGAGGTCTTGGGTCCAATGCAGAGAAAGGATCTCAATTCCAGATATGAATTAGTATGGAACCCAAAACCCCATGTGTGGCTAACACAAATAAAGAAGAAAAATAAGTTAACCATCAAGTGGTCAGCAGTAGAAGAATTTTTTTGGGACATGGGTCCAGCTCAACAAGAAGTAGTCAAGTTTCTACATCGTACGGAGGTGGTAGTTAAGAAAATTTCATAATGGTAGGAAAAGATCCAACAATTAGGTTACCATAGTTTTAAGGGGATGGGTCAGATGACACATAAAAACATTTGTTCATCTATGTGAAGATATGGGTAGGAAAATAGATTATGGACGAGGATACAAAGGTTACGCAGTTAGCAATCACTTCTTGAGACTACACGTTAGATTGGTACATGGGTCTCTCAACAAATAACCCAACAGGAACACCTGCAACTGTAGCAGATGTGAAGAGGCAATTAATAAATGAATTTCAGAATTTGGGTTCACAAGACCAATTTATGAATGAAATGATAGAGATCAAGTAGAAACTAGGAGAAACAGTATGGGAAGTGGACTAGAAATTCAAGAGGTTAAAATGTAAGTTAAAGTACACTATTATTGATACACATCCTAGGAATTTGTTTTTTAATTCTTTGTTTCCACACTTGAAGTATCCTTCGAATTTTATTTTTTTCCAAAGTTAGGGTGAGGCCCTACAGGAAGCCGTACAACTAGAGGAAAACCGATACAATCATACATATACAGTTGTGGAAGATTTGAAGCAAGATCTGAAGATCTTAACATTTCAGATAAATCAGAAGAAAGGAAAGGATAAAAGAGAAGATGTTTGGTGTACAATGTGCAGGATAAAAGGTCATCACAAGAATGAGTGCCCATTATTTTCACAGTATATTGGAGTGGGTATGCCACACCCTTTGACCCTAGGAGGACCATGGTGTGAGATTTGAAAAACACATGGGCATGATCCCTATCATTGCCCCTTGATGCAAAAATATCAAAAAGTTTTGAAGAGTACATATTGCAACTTGTGTAAGTTAGTTGGACATGAAGACAAGGACTGTATCACCTTGGATATGATGAACTAAATGATTGTAGATACATAGGGTGTAGGCTGAACATATCACATGAAAATCTGTGTAGCACCGCAGTATAACATTGTGTAGCAGCCATAATACAATCCCATGCAACAATTTGGAGCACAACCATAGTATAATGCGTAGTGTTTTCAAAGGAAACAATAGAATAACCTTGCACAACATTGTGCAACACCAAAAAACAAAAATAACCCACATCCGCAGTATAATCAATTACCTTAGTATAACACACCCCGCAAAGACAATCAGGGCAATAGAGGTGGCTTCAAAGGAGGAGGTTGTGGAGGAAGAGGTTTTGGAGGAGGTCGAGGACCATTAGTGTGTCACAACTTTCATAAACTAGGGAACTATACAAGAGACAACCCACAACCGCCTGTGACATGTATGTACTGTTGTGTAGCAGACCAAGAAACAAAGGACTGTCCAACATTGTTGATGAAAATATAAAACAAGAGGAACCAACCTAATTGGAACATATAATAGATCGAGGTGGAAAAAAGAGAAGAAGACGGGAAGAAGATTAACATGGTGACTAGAGGTGGCACCAAGACAGGAGAAGATGCATCCAAGAAGGATCTAGACAAGTACCATTGGGTTAGGAAGAATACAGTGCCAGAGCAGAAGTTTGATACGCACAAAGAGAAAGAGATACTCAAACAAGTTAGACAAGAGATATCGAAGGAAAAAATTGTGTCCAATTCAAGAATGAAGCCAGTAGATGAGATACCATTCTATGAGAATAACCAGTAGGGAATTTAAATTTAATGCTAACATAAGATATTTCAATATGGGGTATATTATACTAGACTTAGGATCTAATGTTAATGTTCTTCCAAAGAAAACTTGGGAAGCATTGGGAGAACCACAATTAGGGTATTCACCTATTCAATTGAAGTTGGAAAATAAGCACATAGTGGTGCCAATAGGAAGGTTGAAGGGGATTCTAGTTGATCTAGATGGTGTGTGCACCATGGATTATTTTGAAATCAATGACATAGTGGAAAATACTTTGCCATATCCAACAATGTTGGGTTTGGATTGGGCCTTTGATAACTAGGATATTTTTAATTTGAAGACAAGGAAAAATATTTTTGAGTCTAGGGAATACATATTTATTGTGCCATTACATCCCTCATAAGGAGGAAGTTATGTGTAACTTGCAATGGATAATATTATTACAGAATATGTGAATCAACTATATAGGACTACCACAGGCAAAGAAGATTATATAAACCCAATTGCAGATGGCATGCTTAGTTGGAGGAATATTAGTTATTATGCTTCAGACTCTAACATGGGACTGGAAAACTAGAAACATTGATTACATGAGTTATCTACCAGGATATATGCTAGAATGACATGCGCACTGAGATGGGTTGGTACAAAGGTAAGATAATTGCCCACTTTTTATGGATTAAATGATTTAGAAGAATTTTTGATGAAATATGAGGTAGAAGTTATGAAAAAATAGATATTGGCAGCACTAGATATTGCTTTAAAAGCTACACCTACAAGATGGTGGGGTACACACAAGGAAAAAAGAAACAATTGGTTCCAGTGAAAAAGGTTACTGCGTATCAGATTTGGTGCAGAGAAGGAACAAAAATATGAGGAGAAATATGAAGGATTTGGACAACCCCAAGTGCATCTAGAGAAGTGAATAGTTGAATGAATATTAGTACCACCAGAAGAATGGCCACACCACTTTATTCAAACACTAGAAGGCATTCTGAAGAACTGATACACAAAACACGCACATCGCAGACAAACTACTAATTGGGAAGAAATACAACAGACTTTTGTAGTTACATTTTCCTTTGAACTTGACAGTCCAGAGATGGATACAAAACTAAAAGTGGTAAGAGATAGGATATTTGAAGAACCATAGTTTGAAATAATTCCAACATATTAGAGTTAGGCTAGTTAGACAGTCAAACAATTACTACATTTTTATCATGTAGCAGAAGAAGAAGAACTTGAAGAAGATAATCCATGTAATATCCAAATCTGAGAAGTAGAAGGTGAAATGGAAGTAGAAGGTCCCAAGCTCGACTCATAAGATTATTTTTCACCTTTAAATATTAAGAAGGTCAACATTGGAACTGTAGATAACCCAAAGATTTTTAGTATTGGAGATTATTGGGATCATCAGACATTAGAGAGGATCACAGAATTATTTCTCGAATATAATGAATTATTTCCAACAACATTTTTAGAGATGAAGGGGCTATAAAGAGAGCTAGGAGAGATGAAAATCCCATTTAAACTAGAAGCAAGACCTATAAGACAGAGTCCGTATAGATTGAATCCAATATAAAAAGAGAAGGTGAATACATAAATTGACAAGATACTAGAATCTTGTGTTATAGAACCTATAGAAGAATTAGAATGGATCAATCCCATGGTGGTGCAAGAAAAGAAGCAAGGAGGGATCAAAATTTGTGTATATTTGAGAAATTTGAATGATGCTTGCCTACATGATCCCTTTCCTACCCCATTTACAAACGATGTTTTTGAAAATGTAGGGGGTCAAGAAGCTTATTCTTTTACAGATGGATTTTTTAGGTTATCATCAGATAAGGATTGCACCAGAAGATAGACACAAGACAACATTTGCTACAAAGTGGGGGTCATTTAAGTATACATTTATTCCATTTGGATTGAAGAATGCACCAAACATTTTTTCAAGAGTAGTCGTAGCAGCTTTCAAGAACTTTATTCATAAATATTTGGAGCTTTACTTGGATTACTAGACAATGTTCAGTTCGCTGAAAGATCATGTTGAAGAAATAAGGATGATGTTAGATACATGCAGACAGTGTCAGATCACATTAAATATTAAGAAGTGTATTTTCAGTGCACCTTTTGGCAATTCATTAGGACATGTGGTGTGTAAACAACGTCTACTAGTTGATCCTACTAAAATTGTTGTCATAGTTAACTTACCACCACCAAAGTCAATGTGCCGGTTGAAAAGTACATTGGTCCATATAGGGTATTACAAAAAATTCATCAGTGGATATGCACAGATCACTGTGCCAATGGAGAAGCTAATGAAGAAGGATAATAAGTACTAGTGGAATGATGAATTCCAGAAGAGTCTAGATATTTTGAAGGAGAAGATGGTTATAGTGCCAATTTTAGTATTTCCAGATTGGGATAAATGATTTCATGTACATGTAGATGCATCTGCAATTGTATCAGGAGCATTATTAACACATCCATGAGAAGGTGATATAGATCACCCTATTACATTTGCAAGTAGAAAGTTGTCATATTCAAAGAAGAACTACAACACTACAAAAATAGAAGGATTAGCAATGGTGTATGCTTTATAGAAATTTAGAAATTACTTGTTGGGACAACACTTTAACATGTTTACAAATCATTCAACCCTGATATGATTAGTTAATAACCCAGTGTTGGGGGGAATGATATGCATATGGAAATTATTATTTCAAGAATATGAATTTGAAGCTATGGTGAAGCCTGGAATATTGAAGGCAGGACCAGATCACTTGTTCAGGATAACAAATGGAGAACAACCCAGTAGCTTGGAAGACAACTTTCCAGATACACAATTTTTTTCAGTATAAATTGAAGATGAATATTTTGTTGATATTATTGAGTTTTTGAGTACAAGATTTTCACCAAGAGAATTTACTACTATGCAGAAGACAAATTTGGTATTCAGAGCTGCAGATTATCAGTTAATTGTAGGTCATTTATACAAACATGGAGTAGATAGCATATTGTGGAGATGTGTGGTGGAGCATGAAGGACCAATTATTTTGGCATAATTGCATGAAGGATTTTCAGGAGGTCACTATGAAGGAAAAAATACCACGTAGAAGGTATTGCATGCAGGATTATGGTGGCCAAAAATTCATAAGTATTCAAAGGAATAATGTCAAAAGTGTGATGTTTGTCAAAGAGTTGGGAAGCCATCCAAGAGGGATGAGATGCCACTGAGACCATAGATTACTTTAAAAGTGTTCGATAAATGAGAAATAGATTTTGTAGGTCCAATTAATCCACCAACAAGAAGATCGTGAGCTAGATATATTATTATAGAGACAAAATACTTAATCATAAGAGTAGAGGCAACACTAGTAAAGGATTGCAGCGCAAAGACTGTAGCATGATTTTTATTTGAGAATGTAGTGACAATATTTGGATGTCCAAGAATATTGATGAGCGATCATGGGACTCAATTCATAAACAATACAATTGAGGCAATGCTAGAATAATTTAAGATATATCATGAGAATATTACTCCTTACCACTGTTGGGCTCTAAATATGTCTAAAAACAGCCTTAGTTTAACATTAATTTATCAAAACGAGGATTTGTCTTTTATCTCAAAGAATATCGACAAAGTCTATGCAGATAACTCATAGAGGCTAAAATCGTGTAGTGAAAGAAAATATGAGTTTATCAACAATCAAGTTCCTCAAACATTCATTAAAGATTCTAGGAATTGAAATCTAAAGCTGTGAAATGGAAAAGAACTAATTAATCTATTGAATTTATTTTAAGAGCAGTAATTGAATTGAGATAAAGACTTGCAGAAATGACTATTATTATGAATCAAATTGCTAGAAAGAAAAAGGAAAATTACTCTATCTATGGAAAGAAACATAGACTGTAATCTAGTCGAAAAGAGACAACAATCGTATTTCTATTGAAAGGAACAACAACTATATTCTAACGAAAATGAACAACAAATGTAAACTAAGTAAAAGGAACAACAATTGTAAACTACGTAAAAGGAACAACAAATGTAAACTAAGTGAAGGGAATAACAAACATGAACTTATGAGGAAATTTCACGCATCAAATCTCAGTAATAGGAATTGGAGCAACAATCATCTAATACTTCAGGGAATATCTATCTCTTGCAATTGACATGAAATCATCAACACACTTATGCATTCATGTAACTACTGTAAAAGAGAGTCGAATCACAAAACAAAAATTGAACTCATACAATTACAGGTCGAATAGTAGCTCCTTCAGACTGGGCCCTTGGTCCTTAGAAGCAATTCTATTTGAAATTCAGTATATAGAAATGGTAAACTGCTCGAAGCTTCTATTGATTTCATAGCTAGTACACCATTTTACAAAAACTGCTAACGCATAACAATTCTAAGTTCTGAGTTCTTGGGTGCAATTCTTCTACCCCTTTTCAAGATATATTTACCCCTTATATATTACAATAATCTAGGTAAATTAAGCTATCCTGAGGATTGAGAGATCCTCAAGATTGTTTTACTATTACAATATAATCAACTCGATCATCTTCAAAACTTCCTTGCGTCATAAAGTCTTCAACCTCCAATAACTTGCGCATCTTCAAGATTTCCTTTTTTATCTTTGGTTTGACAATATTTAACCAATCCTGTAATAAAACCAGACAATTCCAATCATATTTAAGATCTATGTAATATAACTTCAACAATAACGCTAAAGAGTATATTATTCATTTTCTATTCTATTTGCTCCTAAATAATCGAAAAGTCAATCAAGATGATATCATGAAATGTGGGAAAAAGGAAGATATTTATACCTTTTTCATAACCTAACATACCCCCCAGTTTACCTTCATGCATGTCCTCATGAAAGCTAAGATTTTACATGTAAAGCAGTAATGGTGTAAGGTGGAAAGGTTGGTTCACCAGGCCTTCTGAACCCATTGCTTCTTTTGAGTTCTCTAAAAGCATCATCCTCCCTTTTCTTGTTAATTTGATAATCTTTTTGGTAACTTTCTAAAGGGAACCAGATGATAGGGGGATTATATCTGCACCCAATCCAAGCAGGCCCTTCCTCTTGGAGAAATCTAGAATACCTCTCTATTCTGTAGGTAGCTGCAAAGATATTCTTGTACCTAAAGGGTTCCCTACTCTTTACTTCACTAGAGGATGCATCCCATCTCAGTTTAGAAGCAGTAAGAGATTCCTCCTTAAGCTCCCTAAAATGAGTGATACCTGAATGTATAACCTGTAGATGGATAGGGGCTAAGGAGTCTATGACCCCCCCTCTTTTCATAAAGGTTTTATGTCACATAATGGCTAGAAAGGACTTTGGAGGTTCTCCCCTAACTCAGAGATCTAGCCCAGCTTCCCTCTTTAGGAAGGTTTTATGAGTTTTACCCCATCTGACTTAGTTCTGAGTAAATGACAGAAATTCTTGAAACTGTATGTCACCTATGAATGGGCCAGGGATATCTTCCCTTTTTTCTTCCAGAATGAAATTATGAAAGTACAATTCACACAAAATGTATTATACCTTTTTGTCTTTCTCTCTGAAACATGAAATAAACTCAGGTATAGTGGAAAATGAAATAGTTTTTCCTGCTTTGATATCCTTCACTCTTAATAACAGATATCGTTCCAACAAGAATAAAGTGTAATTGGTGGTAGGGGCTCTGCAATTAATAACATCATAGTAGACATCACAGATTTCTTTGATTTTCTCCAAATATTTTTCTAATTGGGTTTGCACCATTTTTATCTTCCTTTGGGATCTGGTGAGCGTAGCATAGGTCTCACTCTCTGTTGCTTTCATGCCCTTCAATTTTTTAACAATCTTTTGATATTCATCCCTAGTGACCATCTCATCTTGGTGTTAAGCCAATGCTCATTGGGCTTGTCCCAGCTCTGCCTTTAGTTTATCAATGGTGACACCCTATGCTTAAGATTGGGATGCTTGGTATTCTTCCATAGCACCCATCTCTTCCCTGGATTGAGTTAATGCTTTCTAGACCTGTGTAAACTCTGCTTCCAGTATTTCCACAATAACACTTTGTTTCTGGGAATGGAGTGCTTGGTTCTCTACCATAGTCAGTAATTCATTTATGTTTTGAACTAGGGTTTGTTGAGACTACATCAATTCTTCCTCCAATCTCCTGATGGTAGCATTCTTCTCAAGGATTTGAGCTATTTCCTCTAATGTTGGGGTGTCTGTCTACACCTCAGCATCAATTGCTTTTGTAGATGTCATATTTTCTTGTGTTTATAAAGGAATTGCTTTCTCATTTTGAGCTATTGTTTCTTATACTACTATTTCTTCAAGGTCTGTCTGTATCCCTACAAAATTTGTACTGACTGCTTCTTTAGGAAGAGGGTTTCTTCCTTGCACTCTGGCCCTTTTTTTCTTCTTTCTTCTGTGAGCCTTATCTGCATGTTCTAGTGATTTCCTCAATTCTTTAATAATTTCCTTGAGTTTAACCACCTTCTTATTTAATACTTCATCCTTCTTAGCCTTTTTCTTCAACAATTTGTTTTCTTTTTTTAAATTTCTAATTTTCTTATGGCTCTTGACTGATTTTTGTTTATGAGAGGTCTCAAGGTATTCTTCATTCTGGCCAGTAGATGGTTGTTCCTCTATTCCTTCCAAATGTTCTTTCTGTCCAAGAGGGATTCTTGTTTCAAAATGAGGTTCTTCCTGTGCTCTGTCCTCAGGAAAAGACATTTCAATATTAGGAAAATCTTCAACTGGTTTTGAAGAGGAGGCTTGTTCTGGGCATTTTTCTGGATTATTTGTGCATTTGTCAATTGAGGTTCCCAAGCTTCCAAAAACTTGGGCTATTTCTACCTCATATCTCTTCATAAATTGTTCTTTCAGATGCTCTAATGTCGGTTGGGTGCCTTCCTAATCATTCCTTTATGAGGTCTATTCTACTTGCCCAATTTCTTGAGCATTCTTGCATGGAGACTGTTCTATAGAATTCTAAAGTTCTTCAGGCTGTTTTGTTGTACCCTGAATTGCTTCAATTGTTTCCTAAATTCACCTGCTTCTTCTCCTTGTCTGAATGATGGTTGTAGGGGCAGTTGTTGTTCTCTTCCACGCTTTCATTAATGCCTATATTTGTGAGGTCTGGGCCTTTGTGATTTGGACAAGGTCTGCCTCAGCTTCAGTTTGAGGAGATGGGATTTCTCTTTGGGAAGTAGTCTCCTATGTCTGTCTATCTTCAATTTTCTGTGGTGGTTCTTCATGGCATAATTCAGGCTGCTCCAGTTGTGGAGGTCTATTGTCCTCAATCATGTTATCCCAGGTCAATTGAGTTTGACTCAGTGCTTTATTTGTTATCAGTTTAACTAATCTGTGGTGATTGATAACAGTAACAGGGTCCTTGGATTTTTGTGTTCTTAAGGCAACCTCATGTAATATGGCATTTAGAAAGAAAGGTAGATTAAGTACTAACTGTTGTTTTAAAGCTGCCAACAATTTGAGGTGGCAAGGTCGAATTACATCATATCGTCCATCACAAGTGATGTACCGCTGAATTATCCCTGTAAGTTCCTTCCATGGTTCTCTTAGGGTACTGGGATTGAATCCCTTTCCCTTCTTATCCAATTCTTCCCCAAGGTCTGTGAAAGTTTCCACAACTTCCTTTAATGTTGTGTATCTTCCTGTCCACTGAATGCCCATGTTAGGGAGGCATGTGACCTCTGCTAAGATTTTTGGGGCGACTAAGATTTGTATGCCTTGCACCATAGAGTTTTCTCCCTGCAGATTTTGAAATAATTTAGGCGTGACATTCATGTCTTATCCTTGTATACAGTTGAAGTACTCCATCCACCCCAGCTGGTGAAGGATGTCTCTTGATTTCTTTGTAACCTTTAGTAAAGTTGGCTCCCTACGCACACCTCTGCCACCCATTTTCTGAGAAAATGTGGATGACTATCATTCCTGGTAGCAGACTTGGTTAGACCAGCTTGTAGGAAAAATTACCGAAAATAACAAATATCAGAGATAGAAAATGTTTACAAATGTGGGTATTTATTACAATCATTACTATATTTATCGATAAGCGTGTCGAGCGTCCACTCCCCTCATTAATATAAAGGTCGAACTCAACCGTCAGTGTAGGGGAAAGTAATGACTGTAGGTATTGATGGTGAGAAGTAATGATTGTATGACCTCCACCAATGGGAATCAATGATTTATTTTCAAACAACATATTTTAACGGTATTCATTAAATGTTAATCCTCTTTTGTGGAATTGAAATATACCTATACTCAAAAGAATGCTTTAAGGACACATACACTGAATAAATTAAATCTGTTCATTTAAATAATATCCCACATATCATAATGTTGTTACTTTTCCATTTCATTGAATACAACCGAAATAATAACCTCGTTATTGAGTGAAGGAAATATAGAGATACACAGAAACTTGGCGTTTAAGGTAAACTTACATACCACAGACAGAGCCATTATTGCCACTAGGCATCCATAGCCTGAACAGGGTTTCCTTTTAACCCTCAGATGAGCTTGTATCCTTTATACTTATTTGAATCACCTTTTCCAAAAAGACCATTATCTTGGTTTGGTAGCCAGATGGTGATAATTCCACTCACTAGATTGTAACTCAGGTGAACAAGACGACTCGTGATGAGACCCCTTGTCCTTTGACCAGAAAATCTCAAAGGCCATTGCCCTGGTGTGGTAGCCATAGTGGGAATGTCACTTAGGTTATTATCCTATGATCGTGGTAGGTTGGCTCCTGATGAGACCCCCTATTCTTTTTGAAAAAAAAAATATTATATATATATATATTATTATTATTATTATTATTTTAATTTTTAAGTTTTTCTTGAAAAAGACCATTATCCTGGTTTGGTATCCAGATGATGATAATGCCACTCACTAGAGTGTAACTTAAGTGACCAAGTCCGCTCATGATGAGACCCCCTATTCTTTGTGGGAAAAGAAATAAATTTTATTGATTTTTTTTTTTGAAGTGTATGAAGGGAGGCTCGTGTACTCCTTAAGAGTAAGGGATGGCGTAAAGAAGTGTAAGGATGCCAAGTAAAAGTGTGTCACAGACTCCTTATTAATTATAAAGGCAAGATATCATTTAAGTGTATTTGTATGTATAAGGTAAAACAAACAAATTATGGTGGTTATAGGTTATGAACAAGGTTTGAGATATTTCGAAGAAAGTGATCCAAAAAAACAATTTGATAAGGTATGGGATATAGTCCACAAAATAATGATAGATTGTTAGAAATAATGCTGGTGAAAATTATTTGGTGAATGTTGTACCCCAATGGAAAGGTTTAGTGTTTTATCAGCAATGTAGGGAGGGAACAACAAAATCAACAGCAGGTTTACAAAAGGAACAGTGGGTGCGACAAAGGAACAACAATTGTTTCATTCAAAGGAACAACCGGCGTGCAAAAGGAACAACAATTGTTCCGTTCAAAGGAATCAGCAGGCATGAAAAAAGAACAACAATTGTTCTGTTGAAAGGAACAACATGCATGCAAAAGGAACAACAATTGTTCCGTTCAAAGGAATCAGCAGGCGTGCAAAAGGAACATCAATTGTTATGTTCAAAGGAATAGCAGGCGTGCAAAAGGAACAACAGGCGCACAAAAGGAATAATAATTTTTTCATTTTTAACCATCTGAATAGGTAATTTTTAGAAACCTAGAAATGCATTTTGCTTGAATTCAAGGTTGATTCCTCATCAACTAAATTCATTTATGAGTTGGTTTATTCCAAAATTAAGTAATGGATGGTTTGTTAATGTTATGAATTTCATTATAGTTCCCAATTTTTGTTGTTGAATCATGACACATTCATTTCTCTGCGAAAGACAGGGCTTGGGTGATGAGATGAAGTGGGAGTTTAGAATAGAAAAGTGTGCTAATTGAGTTCATTATAATTATCCTCCCTAGTTTTGAATTTCTTGAAAGGCTATCAAAAATAATAATAATAAAAAACTAAATAAAATCTACAGAAAACAAAATTATATACAATATGTACAGTGTCAACAAAATTCAACATTTATGGAGTTGGGGTGGCTAGATTACCTTCCCAGCCAACCAAAATTTGAATGGTAGGGTCCTTACTTACCTCTTGGTAGAAAGATTCTTTTGAGGGAAGATGATGATAGAGTCGTAGCCGGTGTCCATTGACCTGAAATGGAGATCTAGACCCATCGATGGTTCTTAACATGAATGTTCCATTATCATGGACTTCATTGATGTCATATGGTCCTAGCCACCGTGTCTGTAATTTTCCCAGAAAATCCTGAAATCCAGAATCATAGACGAGCGCCCAGTCACATTTTCTAAATAATTTTTTTTTATATGCTTTTCGTGCCAGGTCATTCTCTATTGTTGAATAATAGTCATGAGCTCTACAAAAAACAGACATGCTTCATCCAATTCATTGAGTTGTTGAAGGCGTTATTTATATGCTTTTGTAAGATCCACTCGGACTTCCTAGGCCATCCTTAGAGTCTTGATTTCAAAATCGATTGGGAAGATGGGTTCTTTTCCATAGACTAAATGATAAGGAGAGTAGCTAGTGGTATTACGCCATGTTGTGCGGTAATCCCATAAGGCATTTGGGAGCTCAGAAGCCCAATTTTGTCTGTTTTTTGAGACAGTCTTTGTCAAGATTGCCTCCAAGACTTTATTGGTGCTTTCCACTTGCCCATTTTCTTGTGAATGGTACGGAGAAGTAATTTTTTGTTTGATATGATAATTATCCAGGGTGGTGGTGATTCTATGAGCTGTAAATTGTGACCCCCCATCAGTAATTACCTCTCTTGGTAGTCCATAGCGTACGAATAATTTGAAAATAAATTTGATGACTACTTCTTATGTTTCATTTGGTAAGGCTTCTGCCTCTACCCATTTATTCATGTAGTCCGTTGCGACTAGAATATAGGCCTTATGATTTGAATTTGGATTGAAGGGGCCAACGAACTCTAGTTCCCATCTCTCAAATGGTATCGCAACTACTTGTTCTTTCAAAGGAATTTCATCATCCTGACTTGGTTTTCCCATCCGTTGACAACTATCACAGGTCTGAACATATTTCTTCACATCTCTGAATATTGAGGGCCAATTATAGCCCATCTACAGAATTTTTTGTCCATTCCTGCGATCTGCAAAATTCCCACCATAAGGTTCATCATGTCTGGTCTTTAGTGCATCATAGATTTCATCATCTCGTACACATCTATGGATCTGGAGATGATCTCCTGTATGGAAAAGATATCCATTGATCCAAGCGAATTGTGCGCTACACTGGATGATCAGTTTTCTTTCCCTCGATGAAAGATGTGCTGGTAATCTTCCCGTTGCCAGGTAATTTTCCACGCCAGTGTACCAAGGTGGCTTTGTAGTAACGACAAACAGATGCTCATCTAGAAATCAATCTTCGACTGTTAAAGAGTTGTCTATTTTGGGTATGTAGGATAGGAATTTTGCGACAAGGTTTTCTCTCCCAGGTCGATCTTTGATGGTGATATCAAATTCCTACAATAGTAAAAACCATCGAGTGACCCATCCATTAGTAATTGGTTTATTATCTAGATATATAATAGTAGAATGATCAATATACAGAATGACCGAATAGCCTGTTATATAATTACAAAATTTATTGATGGCATGTATAATAGCTAAAAAATCTTTCTCTGTTACTGTATAATTAAGTTCAGCTGGACTAATATTATTGCTAATAAAATAAATGGCATAGGGTTTCTTGTCCTCCTCCTATCCGAGGACAACACCTATGGCAATATATGATGCATCGGTGGAGATGTGAAATGGTATTTTCCAATTTGGCCCCCTCAACACTGGTGCTGTCGAGATCAACTTATTGAGTCCTACAAATGCCACATCACACTTGTCAGACCACTGAAATTTTACATTACCAGTCAAAGAATGTAAAGGTGCAGCATTTCTTGTAAAATTTTCCATAAATCTACGATAGTATCCTGAAGCACCAAGGAAACTACATACCTCAGTTTGTGTGTGTGGTGTAGGTAGATTAAGGATTAACTCTATTTTTGTTGGATCTACCCTAATTCCACTTGCAGAGATATAATTCCCTAGTACCACACCTTCTATCATCATCATGTGACACTTTTCGTGGCTTAAACATAACATGGTCGCAATGCACCACTCTAGTATTTTCTCCAGGTTATTCAGTGCTTGATCGAATTCGTCACCATAAGGAGTGAAATCATCCATATAGACTTCAAGTCCTTCGCTGATCAGATCGTTGAATATGCTCAGAATGGCCCTTTGAAAAGTTGTTGGAGCATTACAAAGTCCAAAGGGTAATACTCTATATGCAAAAATTCCCCAGGGGCATGTGAATGTAGTTTTATCTTGATCTTCTGGGGCAATATGAATATGATTGTAACCACTAAAACCATCTAGGAAAGAAAATAATTTCTTTCCTACCAAAGTATCTAGGACCTGGTCAATGAAAGGCAAAGGGAAGTGGTCTTTTTGAGTGGCTTTGTTAAGTTCCCTGTAGTCAACATAGATGCGCCATTTCCCATTTTTATTTGGGACGATCACTAATGGGGAAACCCACCGACTATTTGATATGGGATATATAAAATCTATGTCCAACATCTTTTGTAATTATTCTTTAATGATATCCCTGAGGTGAGGATTCAATCTTCTCCGTGGTTGTTGGATAGGCTGGGCATCGTTTTCAACATAAATGTGGTGTGTGCAGAGTTACAGATCAATACCTTTCATATCATAATATTCCCATGCCAAAGCTTGTTGGTATTTGGAGAGGACTTGAATTAGATTTTACTGTTGTTGTTCATCTAAATTGGCATTGATGTTTAGAGACCTCCCTGGTGCATTCTCGATGGGTTTTCTATTATGAATGACTATAGCTGGAATTTGTTGTTCCATTAAATCTTCCAGCAGGCCTCCCTGTGCTTCACAGTCTAGAACAACTTGGAGCATCTAGCAGGTCAGGTTTCTCATGGTGGTTGGATTATTGATAAACCCATTGATTACGTCATCCTCTAGCTGGTTTTTAAGTATGAGGGATTCTTTATGTGTAAGAGGGGCTCGTAAATCCCTCTCTGGGTATCGCGGTGGTGGAAATTGTGGATATATGAAAGTTGGACTTGGTTTAGTAGGAGGATATAAAATGAGGTTCTTTGTGATACCCCCTCTAGTGATTGTCATATTACATGCTCGACATCCTATGTACGCATCTGCTATTGCAAGCCATGGCCTACCGAGTATCAATGGATGCCCTTCAAGTCCACTTCTTGGGTTAACGATGAGGAAGTCTACTGGATATTCCCAAGAGTCGATGAAGATGGCTATATCATGTAATGTGCCAGCTAGTCGAACTACCGATCAATCTGCTAACTGCAGCATTATTGCGGTGGGTTCAAAGGAGTTAAAACCCAAGGTATTGTAGGTTTCCTTAGTCAAGATGTTGATGGTTTCTCCCAAATCAACTAGTGTATTGGGAAAAGAACAACCCTAGATCTAAACTATCACAATGGGATTCCCCAGATTTGCATATTTAACCAGTTCTTGTCTACCTAAAATTAGATCAAACAAGGCTCCTACCACGCAGGTTGTTGATGATGGATTTTTAATTTTTCTGACGAGCTTTCTCCCACATAGCTCCTTGATCATTTTTGTGTAGATTGGGATGTCCTGAAGAGCTTGCAAGAGTGTAATCTTGATATATAAATTCTTGAGTTCTCCTACAATGTCAAAGTTGGGATATACGGTCGGTTTTGCTATCATCAATCTTTCGGGGAATGGAGGGGAGGGCGTTGCATCCTTATCAAGATCTTGTGATTCGACTGTGTTTCCCCCCTGCTCAATTTCTTCTATTATTACCACAATCGAAGGTGTTTTTTCTCATTGTTTTTCACTCTACTTCTCTTGAAAAATGTTATTTTCTTCAGGAGAGATTATTCATCCCGATCTGAACCATAGTTCACTACACCCTACCAAGTTGGTCTCTCCTTCACCATTATCCATAATCTGGATGAGTTGAGTCGGTTTATTATTTCGATTTGGGTGAGGTTGGGCTGGTAGTTGAGGGCGCAATTGGGGTTGTGGGTTTTGGGGCAATTGGAGTGGTGCTTGTAACGTAGGTTGAGTTTGAGGGGCCATCCCCATGGGTTGGTTGTTTATCCCCACGTGGCACTGCTAATTCTGATTCCAATTTGGGTTTTGGGTAGTCATGTTGGGCCACTATGAAGGGTAGATGTTGTTATTTGAGTTTTGTCAGGATGAGGTGGGACATTGTGAGTTAGGCCAAGTGCAAATTGCAGTTGGTTGATTCTGCCAGGCAGGATTTGCAGCAGGCTGGTTTTGCCAAGTGGGATTTGCAGGTGGGTATTGTTGGGGTTTCTAGTTATGATTAGTAAATGGTTGACCCTGCCATGTGCTACCAGGATCTTGCTACTGATTATACTGTCCAGAGAAGAAAGAGGAAGGGTCCTACAGTGCATTTGGAGATTGATTCTACCATTGACGATGCTGAGCCATCAGATATAATGGATCTGTTTCTTCTTCTTCTTCTCTAAAGACAAATTTCAGTCTAGGAAGTGATGAGCATTGTTCTGTGTTATGATCCTTGGCAAAGATAGTGCAAACACAGACCATGTCCAAAGGGAAATCCCTTGGACCATGTTTTCTTTTGCACTTGTGGCAAAATATGGCCAACGTTTGTTCTACTTCTATTTTTTTCTGTTTCTGTTTATTTCTGTTTGGCCTGCAACACATCCAATTGTGTAGTCAGAGTGCTCAGAATATCTATTTTGAAGTTTTTTAAGAGATTACCAACTTCAACTCATGTAACACCCCCACTGGTAATATTTCTATTTCTGGGGGTACGCGTCCCTGATCTAGTCCGTGAACTTCCTCTTGAGCACCTGATTCACAATAGGATGATGTCATCATAATTTTCTTGATAAATGTCACCCTTCCCCATTAAATTCAACATTTATACCCATTCATCTTTCATACCTTTAATCAGATTTGCCTTAAGTACTTCACCTGGTAATGTGCCATAGGGTGATCTTTGTAAATTTTATTGAAATCTCTTGACATATTCTTCTAATGATTCATTTTCTTTTGCAGTCATTTGAAAGAGTTCATCTTTTAAGTCTCTGGTTCTACAATAATCCTAATATTTTGTCAAGAAGGCCTATTTCATCCCATCCCATGAGTTTATAGTTCCTCCCCCTAATCCCATGAAGTGAGATCGGAAGA
>CBVK0100302229.1:0-33102 GCA_900067695.1 Picea abies | reverse complement strand
ATGTAATTTATCTAATCAAATCATTGATTCATCAATTTGAGTCTTAGTTTTCATTATATGGTGAATTGCACCTTGCTTCCTAAAGTCATTTAATGACACATGTTAAATTGGTCCTAGGGGAAAATAACCAAAAAAAGCAAAGTTTTTTTGTTTCATAACTCCTTGCAAGTGTTTTTGGGAAAGGACAATGTGAGAATTATTTACACATGCTCCTAAGGGAGAGTTTTCAAAATTTGACCCCTAAATGCAAAATTTGCATTCCCTCTTACTAAGAAAAACACTAGTTTCAGGAACCATTTAGTAAAACAAGCTCTACTCCATGGAATTCGTGATAGAGGGTCCCCCTATATGTAATATAATGTTATCTATCTAAAATAAATCAATTGTTCAGTTATTTGAGTCTTGATTTTCCTTCTATGGCAAGTTGAAACTCACATTGTAATAACATTCCCAAATCCATTCAAGGAAACATGGTGAATTATTCTCGGGGGAATAAAAAGAAAACAAGTGGTGTTTTTGAGTGCCATAAGTTCATACAATATTAAAAAAAAAATGAATATGTGAGCACATTGTCCACATTCTCCTGGGGAATATGTTTAAATAATTGACCCCTAAATGTAAAATTTGATTGCTAAGAAAAACCCTAGTTTTAGGAATCATTGAATAAAACAATGTCTGGGGCATGGAATAATTGGATAAGGGTGATCCTCACTATAATTCAATTTCATAAATCCAATATAATATATGGTTCATTGATCTAAGTCTCAATTTTCATTTTATGGTGAGTTGTAATTTGCTTACCAAAACCATTCAAGGACACATAGTGAATTGGTCTTGGAGGAATAAAAAAAAAAACAACGTTTCTTTTTTTGGTGTCATAAGTTCCTAAAAAAAAATTTGGGTGAGGTGGATGTGAGCATGATATCCATATATTCTTGGGATATACTTTTCAAAATTTGACACCTGAATGCAAATTTTGCATTACCTCTTACTAATCAAAACCCTAGTTCTGAGAATCATTAAATAAAACAAACTTCGAGGCATGAAATCATGGGAAAGGGGAACCCTTAGATATAATTTAATGACAAGAATCATGGAAATAATAGTTCATTGATCTGAGCCTTGGTTTTCATTTTTTCACAAGTTGTATCTCACATCCTAGAGTCATTCAAGGAAACATGGTGAATTGGTCTCTAGAACATAACAACCAAATGGAGGAGTGTTTTTAGTGTCACAAGTTCCTCCAAATGTTTTTGGTTAAGTCATACATAAACACTCTAACCACACACTCCTAGGGTGTATTTTTCAAATCTGATACTTGAATGGAAAATTTGCTTTGCCTTTTATGCAACAAAACCCTAATTTGGGGAATCGTTGAAAAAATTTTTCCAAGGCATGGAATCATGTGAGAGTCATGCCCCTAGTGGTAATACAATGTCACGAGTCCAAAAAAATTGGAATTTTTCAATCCATGTCCCATTTTTCATTTTACAGTGAGTTACAATTGGTTTCCTAGAGCCATTCAAGAACACATAGTGAATTGGTCTTAGGGGAATAAGAACAAAACCAAAAAAAATTAGGAGTGTCGTTAGTTCCTGCAACAATGTTTTTGCAAGGCCTACATGAGCACACTATCTACTTTCTCATGGGGTATATTTTTCAAAATTTGACCTCTGAACTCAAATTTTGCATTGCCTCTTACTAAGAAAAACCCTAGTTTTGGTAATCGTTGAATAAAAAAATATTTGAGCTATGGAATCATGGGAGAGAGGAACCTTATATGTAATCTTATTTCATTATTCCAAAAAATCAACAATTCATTGATCTGAGTCCCATTTTTTTGTTTTACAGAACATTGCAACTCTTTTCCTGGAGCCATTCAAGGGAACATGGTGAATTAATCTTGGGACCATCAAAACAAAACTGGACAACATTTTTGAGTGCCATAATTTCCTCTAAGTGTCTTTAGGAAGGCCAACATGATCACACTATCCACATTTTTGGGGGGAAGATTTTTAAAAATTTGACCCCTGAATGCATAACTTACATTGATCTTACTAAAATTAAATGAATCAATGGATGTTTGCATATGAATTTCAGGTTCTATGTCTCTCAATTTTCATCGTAACTGATAGATATTGTGTATTCCATTGACCAACCTATTATCACTCTGTAAATTTTTTCTGGATGATAGACAAATGATAGAGGTAATTGTTCCAACCTACTTTAGAGCTGGGCACTAGCCTGCTCAATTCAGAGAGGGCTCTCTCATGTCACTTGATATATCTTTGGCAATCGGTGGCCAGATTTGGTGTTTTTTGGGGGGTTTTATAAAGTCATTGGAAAGGAAGGGGAGGGACACTTAGGGCTATGGAGTCAAAATTTTGAAAGTGAAATGAAAACAATGACTGGCCAGTGGAACTCTCCAGAGGATAAAGGCTAAATGAGGCAATGAATATGAGTTGTAAATTGTTTTTAAGCAGAGTGTAAGAGGAACGAAAAAACAAATAACTGCATCAGAGAATTACTGAAAGGAATTCTAAATTAGCTAGGAAGAAAATTACACAGTTTAAATTTCTTAATCCAAGATCATCACAAGATGAATTCTGGGCTTCTAACTCTCCAATTTAAACAGAAGAAAATGTAAATGGAAAAAAAGAACACAGGAAATACATACAATGAAAGGAGACAAAACTCATATCACTACCATTAGAATATTTTCATGGAGACTTCAAAAGCTTCTGCATATGTGTTCAGTTCAGCTCCAAAAAATTACAATTGAGTTCAAAAATAACAAAAGGTTCCCTTCCACTTCTGCCAACATTAATTCGTTCATAATTTCTACTACTTATACAATTCGATTACAATGGTTGAAACTAAAGCATTTCAGTTTCTAAAATTGACTACTATAATTACAAGCCAATGGTTTCAGTAGGCGAACCGATTTACAATGATTAAGAAAAAATATTTCAAAAAATAAGGACATATTTCTTTGACTACTCAGCTTCCTCTTCACCATCTGTCTTGCTCCGATCTCATGTTGAATCTGCCAATATGGTGACATCTAGAGGCTATTTGCTGGTCCCTGGAAAACTGCATTTTGTCTTACCTAGTTGCACGATCTCCTTCCACTGTGAGTCAAAAGGAATCTTGTAATCCATCAATTCTTTTATTAGAATCTCCAAGTCGATGCAAGTAGCATAATTCATAATCGGTAGCTTGATCTTTACTATCTTAAATTGATTTAAAATCTCAAAGTCTGTGGCCAAATATTCCACCAAACTTGGTCCCTTCAGGTTCTCTTCTAGGCCTTCAAATTTGGAATTATCCATTTTGCACTGAGTGAGGAGAGAATTGTATTCCTCTTGATCGTATAATTTCCCTTTGCCATCCAAAAATGGTGGGATCCCCTTGATAAACAATTGTTCAAATGTATCCTTAAACTCTTGTATACTCTGCTCCATCTGTACAACTTTGGTTTGAACTGACTTGAGAAAATTGTGCTTAGTGATGATCCTCTTGGCTCAAATGATCAGTGTAGTCCTATTTTTTATCCCAATGGTCTAAAGGTCGGCAGTGGAAACAAAATTCAACAAATTTATAGTTTTTTGAGCCCATTTTGAGGGCTTTTTTCTCCAGTGTCTCATTTACAACAGTACACCTGCTTCGGGCAGTGATATCCATGTTTTCTTTGTCATTTATAAAATTCCAGTACACTCTGAACTTAGCAGCCTCAACGGCAATAGCATTCCAGATTACATGCTTAGCTCCTTGCAAAAGTAATTTACCTTTCAACCTCGTCTTCAGCTTACTTACCCTTTCTTGCAAATCTTGATTTTCCTTTTGGACTTGGGTTATCTTTTCATCCTTCTTTTTCATCTTTTGCTGCATCTTTTCTATGATTCCCGTAAGGCTCTTAATTTCCCATGTATTCAAGCTTACTTGGGACATAGCCTGAACCAATCCATTAGCACTTGATCCAGTTTCTATAGTAGAAGGTACAATAACAACCATATCTGATGTTACTACCTGTCCTTGTGACCAATTCTCTTTTTCCTTTTCCAGCTGCAATACTTTGGCTTTATAATTTAGTGCTTCTTGTCTGAATGTCTCCTTTTCTTGTTCTAGAGCAGCCAACTCTATTGTCTGTAGATGTTCTATGGAAGACATCAACTTCTTCTTCATGCTTTGGATCATCTTCTCTTTCTCATCTAAGGAAGATTTTACCCCTTGAGGGTCTTCATATTCTAATCTTTTTACCTGGGTCTGTAAGGCTCTGCTGGATGCTTTTTCCTGCTTCAACTGTCCATCTAATTTATGTGCATGGGTTGTCAGTATTGAAACCCTCAAACTTAGACTCGGGTAGTTTGAATATATCATGTCATTGGCGTTTCTGTGGAATTTTACCTTATCTGGGCACCGATATTTTCATAATGCAGCTTGATTTCAGACACTTTCCTCATATGCCACCACTATGTTAAATGTTTTCCTTTCTACATCCCTGAATGAGAACATAGAAGACTTGTGATGGGATATCCTTTCTACTTCAGGTAACAAATCTCTTATTTCACTCATGGCCAAATTTCCTTTCACAACGTATTGGTTTGCCAGATCTTCTTTGGATTGGTATACCACTCTAGGTTCCTTAATAAAGACATGTTTCTTGCTGCTGGAAGATCTTGAGTTGCTTTCACCTTGTGGCATGCTATTTGTATTAACTTCTTGGTACTACTCTCCACCATATCCATGTTCACTTTCTCTTTAGGTTCTTCATCCTCCATGTTTACTATCTAGGGGGACTGTGTTATTTTCATTTTCTTGGGAACATTTTGTTGACCATTGGAGCCCAGGGCCTCCGAACTACTCCTCTTGGTATAAACACTTGTCTTAGGAGCTATAATAATCAACCTTGGAGAATTTTTTTGTGTCTGGATCTGATGTCGGGTTGACTCTATTTTTTGTGCCTGATCGGTCTGCAAAGTGACTTTCATATCTGCACAGGTTTCTAGATTTTCCAGTTTATCAAATCATTCAACATGCTCATGCTCATAGGGGCCTTGTTTTCTCATCAGTCTTCTCTTAGATATGACCTAATGCAGATCATATTTCCTCCCTTGTAACTTTGCAAATCTGAGTTCATTAAGCTGGGCCTAGATCTGAGGAAAACATGATCTAGTATTTACCACAAAGGGTCCTATTATGAAAGGAACCTTTAATTTAAATGATTTTTGCATCTTCAGAAAATGTTATGTTTCTGAGATGATTCTTTTCCCGATGAACTCCAGGGAAACAAATTTGGGAGTCAAGAAAACAGGGAAAAGGTAAGGTCTGTCTTTATAACCATATACCCAAATCACAGTAGAGTGCATGAACAACACCCAATCTCCTACCATGTTCTCTAGATTGGGCTATAGAGAACTTTTCAATTATTCCAAAACCCTTGGCAGGTCGGTGTTGAATATTAGGCTATAAACCCTAGACATGATCTTATTTATAAAAATAAGCATTGTGATCCTTTTGCATTCATTCAAAATGAATGCAACTTCAGGGAATTCTGTCTTATTTGTTTCCAGGAACATTCTCGGCAAGTGTGTGTAATACCTGAAGTGTCTCAGTGATTTGAAATTTACCAGTTGTTTTTGAATATTATTAGCGATGAAATTTTCAAAACTGATACAGACCGACTGACTGGACTCTGACTGAAAAAAGATCGACAAGAACCCAACATGACCTTTACTACAAACTTGTCATTATCCAATCCTAAAATTTGACTGAGTATGGAACAGGCCCACTGGAACTCAATAACCATGATACTTACATTCATGGGCAATGAAAGACTCTCAGAATGATGTTAAGGTTTAACAATGGTCTGCAAAAATAGGGTTTTGACCTCGGGGGGGCATTCTCTGTAGACTATGATTAGTTTCTCTTCCTCGAAGGGATCCGACATTATTGGGGAAGACTCTGGTGTACTGAGGACGTGTCGAATAGACGGGCTATCTACTCTGCACAGGACCTATGACCCTAACTTATTCAAAATGACATTTTCTTCCTAAGAGTATTGTTCTGCACACCAGCTTACGAATTATGGAAAAGGGAATACTACTTCGATGGCATAATGGGTTACGGAGGCTTGGGATACTTCAAGGAAGGTTATTCATCTCCCAACAGTGTCTAACAAATTGGCTCTGGATACGGAAATGGGTGAGATGGTTATTTTTGTGTCAACTATATCGGAGTCGTTGTTGATTAGGGTTTCTTCTTTAGAGGTGGGATCTTTCTCTGTTACGAATAAAATGACAGGATTCATGGCCATGATGAAAAATACTTATGAATTAGCAGAGAATGCACGAGTTTAGTTCACTGTTGAGCTTCATTTTTGAACGGAGCGTTTGCGCCAATTTTCAAATGTTCAAATGATTTGAAATATCATAAAATAATGACCAGGGCACTCCTTTTATATGCGCTTTTTGATATCAGGGGTGAGGAAAAGTGGTTTTGGGTAGACCACTTTTCTCCCTGATATATCTTTGGTGGCACCACATGTCTGCGAGCTAAAACCATGGTATTTCCCCTGGCCCTCTCTCAAGCGATTAACCTTCATGTTATTTTCTCGTGCGATACATCTCCTTACCGTTGATCTAGGTTGTTTAAGATCTGTGGCCCGTCGAGCCCCATCAACTTCTGCCCCTCCACTATATTTGGCCCTTCTCCGCTACATGTGACCTTGTCCTCCAAATTCATCGCATCTCCACACTGGTCTAGCCCCTCACTAAACCTGAGACTTGGATTCCACCCAAAGAAAATTGTTATGGTGATGACACAACATATGTAATAATGTATAATAAAAACCCACCAATGATCCTAAATCACAATAATAACGTGATTTGACCCCATGATAAAGACCCCAGGTGGTGATCTTAGTTATATTACTGCTTTGAAGCATGCATCAATGAAGTGAGTCAACAATTCACATTGTGCATATAAATTGGATGTGCATTGTAATTACTCTAGGTTACTTAGCATGAACAAGAGTTTAGGTTTAGGTGTTAGGCTAAAGAATGTTTATCATTAGGTCAAATCTCATTTGAATGAGAAACCACTATGCACTATAACTTACTAATTTATAATAACTAGGAGATACAAGTAATTTTAAATAATAAAAAAAAAATAGAAGGAAAAATTTAAGACATAGAAACATCAAGGAACTTTGGGCATAAACTCATAAAGCACAAATACTAATCATCATTTTGGAAAACTTATTTGATAATATCCAAAATCCTCATCAATGGTTACAAAAGAGTTTCTTTACAATGCTTGAGATCCTTTCTATAGGCTTGAAATATGATATCCTAACTCTTGAGATTAAAAAAGTGTTCACTTATCATATTCTATAAAAACTAAACCCTAATCAAAAGACTAGTCAAAAAGGTGGTAAAGGGGATACATCACATGCTAACATAGATATATTGTATTGAAAAATACAAAATTTGTATATTTTCTAGGCTTGATGTTACTTTGAATAGAGAAGGCACAACATGTTGCATAGACAAGCTTGAAGCCCATTATCAATTATGAATTGGATGTGCCTAACAGGTGATCTTCATTACTTAGCATGAAATACACTCATGCGGATACATCCCATTGCAAAATCTAAAGAAAATGAAGAAAAAGAATTTAACTACTTGAGCATTAAGTAATTTTATAATATTAAAAAGTAAACAAGATTAAAGTTTCATTTGTATATTTGTTTCTCTTGATTTTTTTTTACTATAGAAGGTCACATTATTAGCGCACAGTGGGTAGACTTGGGATTAATCATTAATAACCCAACAAAACCATTAGACACCGACCCTTTTGGCATCACTTGCAAGAAAGTGAAGTCTCACCTGAGGCGTCTAGAGGGGCTGCAGGAACAAAGTTTCTACAGTGATGAGGGGAAGTGAGGCATTCAACATAACCATACTATGCATTATCCATTCATTTATTGTGTGCATAGTTTTTGTTACTTAACCTTTAATTATCATTCAATATACTTTGTGTGACATTAATCCACTTAACATTTATTCATTCACCATTAACTTAAGTGCACAAGACCATAATAGCGTATAACGGTGACATATTCAAAATACTAGACCTTTATCTTCATTGCATAGTAACAATAAACCTCATATGCATCATAAACATAACACACAAAAACAACACATCAAGACACAAGGTTTTAACATGGTTCACTCCAAACTGGGCCATGTCCACAATGGTTGCCTTCTTATTTTATTCATTGATAATCTCCTTACAGATGTGCACTGTGCTTACAATAATATGTATCAATCAACATTACCCAAACTTGTCTCAGTCATTCTGTTGCAGTGTGAGCCTAACTCTTGAAAATCTTAGTCATTACTCAAAACACCCAAACACTTAGCCAAATCTCCACTCAAGATCTTGCTCCAAAACCCGTTATTGACTAGAACTCGACTCAACAAAACTTAACTTCACTTCTCTCTACCCAAAAACCCATTACAATTTATAGTTTTACAATAGGGATAAGCACGTTACAATGTGGAAAAAATGTCCCAAAACTCCTAACTACCTTCCACCTTTTTCACGTCGACTCCCAAATATGCTCCAACTGCTTTCCGTGCATGCTACTCCTTAACCAAAATGAGGTGTGATATGTTCCTGTGCAATTCCCAAGATTTATCTAAAATAGACTACTCCAAAAATCCCCCAACACTAATATGTGGTTCATCCCAAGCCACTTCATGAGGTCTGCTTCCATGTTGCCAAAGTTTTTTGTAGTATATCTCTAGCCGTTGCAACTTCTTCCCCAACTTTTCCTTCCTATTATATAATCTCCTTGGCCATTTATGTATGTAAGTGAGTCTTGAATTTTTCATTGGTTTCCTTCTTGACTGAGCCTTGAGTGGTTACTAACTCCATTGTCACCTTGTAGGATTATTCTTGCAATACCTCAATCTTTTGCATGCAAGCCTGTTGCTCTGCCCTTAGTTGATATATTTCTAAATATAGCTTCTTATTTTTGTCCATTTTTATTACCACCTATGTTGGAGGTAATGTATTCATTTATTCTTTGAAATTATGGGCCTTGTCCTGTGTAGCATATATCTTATGGCCAATCTCCTATAGCTCCACATCTTTAGTCAACTCTATCCAAACACTCGTTCTTTCTTCATACAACTTAGCACATTCTACTTCCATACTTTTGATGTTCTCCATGCTTGTAGTGGCCATATTTTCGTGTTTATCCCTTTACTCCATGGGACTTCTTGGTATCTGTCGTGCCTCTAAGTTGGTAATGTTTGTTCGAAAGCCCTAAATGGATTTGCTCATCTTTTTCACCTGTTCCTTCAATGGGGCGTCTTCCTCCCTTAGTACATCTAGAATAATGTTGTAGACCCCCTCGACCACCTATTTGACTCTCTCTTCCTTTTGTGTTTCCTCGTTTTTCTCCTTCTTGAGTTGGTCATATTATGTTTGCAGCATGTCCTTGCTTGTCACTCTCTTGGTTAGCTCCAATGAGGTCGATACTACATGCACATAAATTTACTCCATTATTTTTTATTTTAAGCCGTACAAAATTTATATAGGCAACTGAGATACCACTAATTCAATATGACTTAGTTCCTTGGCTTTCTCTTTCAATTCTATCATGGGGAACTCAAAGGCTCTTGTCGCTATCTTAGTTACATGTCTTTCTCTTGAAAAGATGGGTGTCATCTATTATGCCTCAGTCGATTGCATTGTATTCTCTGCTTACATTGGTTGTCATGTTTGTATTGTGGCAAGTTGTGAGGTATCCAAAAAAATTCGCAACCCAGTAATCTATGCTTGCATATTTTCATGCCTTTCCTCTTGTTGTCTCGTCACACACTCAAAATCTTCATCTGTGGATTCTTTAACTTGGTCAGAAATATTATCTAAATATTCTTTTGTTACTTCTTGTAGATTTGATACCTTTACAACCTTCCTCTTCTTGTGTTGTGGCACTGATTTTCCTTCATCAAGATATTTCCTCTTCTCTCCTATGTGTAGGTCTTTCTTTTTTTTCTTCTTCTTTTTTGTGCCATTTCCTTTTTCTTGTTCTTCTCCTTCTTATTCGTTTGATATTTCTTCAGACTCTAGTCGTTGCATATCTGGTTCCTCTCTCTTTGTCTCTATTAGAGGTATCTTCCAATCATCATCTGAACTACCATAATATGGCCCATCTCTTCCTCAGTTAACATGTATTGTGTGGGAATCCATTTTTGATGTGGATCCTTATTAGCTTTCAAATATATGTGATGGTGCCATTTCTTAAAGAACACAACTAGATTGTATGCTTTGAACACCTATGGTGGTATGACTTACATACTCTGAATGTTTGTCTGAATCGTTTCCTTGTATATATAAAAAGAAATATTATTGTCTAACTTCTGCACCTTGTGTGTAGTATGCCATAAGTTATGATATCGTGTTGCTAGGCATGGCTTATCTCTTACTCCCAAAAATTGTGTATCATTCAGATCCCTGCATGTTGATAATTCAATTAGAATTAAGAGCCATGCATAGTGAAATTCATTTCCTTTGTCTTGTGCCTCTTTACAATCTATTAAGAACTAGTTGAGAAATAATGTTGCCTAGTTCATCTGTATGCCCTTGACGCACTTCTTGATTGTCGCTATGATTGTTGCTAGCACTTGGTCCCTCATACACTTCCTTAACAATTTGCAAGCTAATGCTTGTGTCGTGAACCTCACTATTGGGTCGCATATGCTTTCTACATCTAAATCGTGTTGTCCTTGGAATATATGTAAATTTTCTTTCATTCTCTTTGATAGATCCTTCTCATTATTTTTGTTTGAAAATATTAGTTAAGGGTCCTCCCCTTGCAACAGTAGTGTCATAATGCATACAATCAAGTGTATATCAATTGAGACCAGCATGTCGAACCATAAGTGCCCTCCATGCATGCAACTCAACAACATCTTGATGTAGGCATTAATATTTGTGCTACTCCCGAAGTGTGGTATATCAAATAGGTTCAGAATTCCATCCTTCTGCAACCATGTTGCCCATATCTCTAACTCTATCACTACTAGCTTTGTCTCCTGACTAATTTACCTCTTTAGATACTTACTCGATTCCAGCTCCAAAAATTTCTTCTAGTCTTTAATTTTGTGTTCTACATATATCAATATTGGTATCAAACATAACATGTCTTCCTCTATGATCACGCCTGGTGGGATTTCCAAGTCCACAAACTCGTACTTGGCATCTTTTAAAAAGTTAACTAGTTTCATGTATCTTTCTGGGGTGGTACATAATCTCTTGGAAAGGGGACTGAACTCGGCTCTTACCCTGATGCTCCTAGTGTCTCTACCTGTATTGGTACTATTGTCAACTTGTTGCATCATTTCTTTGGTATTGATGTAGATGGCATTACTTCCTTAGGTGGTCTCATTTTTATTTTCAATGAATTTCTTCGACTCTGTCATTCTTTCACTCAACTCTATGCTCTCTATTTCCACTAATCTCTATATAAATTACCTATTCAACCATTCAACTTTGTGTATCCTCTTGCCATCTATTTTTAAACTTCATTCATGCCTGAAATTACAGTCTAACCCACTTTCCTTAGCATTTATGACTTTCCTTAGCCCTTCATTAACTCCATATCTTCGATGAATTATCTCTTAGATTATCCAACCGGTAAAAATCTTCTTACCAATCTTCATTTATGGTTACGCGGTGCCACTAATTCATTGTCATGTTCGCTCTCTATTGCATGTCCCATCATGGATTTTCTTAAATTATTTTCCCTCTTTCTTCATCTACTTCTATCACATTCCCATCTTCCTTCTATCTTCCCTGTTCACTTCATCTCTGTGACAATCTTTGGCTTCCAATCTTCTGTCTCTTACATCACACACTTTTATTTTTTATTCTTCTTTTGTTTACTTTTTCTACCTACACTATGATACACTATGGTACACATTCTGCATAGTTCATACTATTGCACAGAAGCATGACTATCCTTGTACAATTTCAGGCTACTTCCATTAACCAATACTTCCATAAATTCTCCATCCAACTTCTCCATCTGAACAACACCTTCTTTTGTAACAAACCTTATCATGTATGGTCCTAACCAATGCATTATGAGCTTCTTTGGGTGTTGCATAAACTTGTTTTCATAAAGTAACACTAAGTCTCCTATCTAAAATTTATTCTTCTTGATATTTCTTTCATGTCAATATCTCTCACGCACTTTCTGTACCTGTTGATGGAATCCTGTAAAAAAACAATCCTCTTCTAATTCCATTAGTTCTAACAATCCCTTTTCCATTGTGCTAGAATATGTAAGCTCCACCATCGCAATAATGCGCAAACTTCATATGATGAATTCCATTGGCATAATATCTTCATTTCCATATGTCAACCTAAATGGAGTATGTCTTGTCAGCTTATTTCTTATGGTCCTATATGCCCATAATATTGTTGGAATATTCAAGTTCCAATCATCCTGACTTACATTGCAAGCCTTTGTTAGCACATGTTCCAGAATCTTATTGAAGGCTTCTAGTGTTGCATTTTCCTAGGGATGGTATGGTGCACTCTTTTGATGATGGATCTGAAATTCCTCTTTTAATGTTGCAATAATCCTATTCATAAAGTGAGCTCCCTGGACACTCATAAGTACTCTTGGGTATCCAACCCTTGTGACTACATTTTTGAATAGAAATCATACAGTTGTCTCTGTGCTACAGTCTCTGACTGGATCTGCCTCGACCCATCTGGTTAAATAGTTTGTCGTAGTAATAATATACCTAGCTCCCGACATATTAGATGGTGGATTAATCATCCCAACAAAGTCCACTACCCATTTTTCAAATGATTTTAAAGTTACTTGGGGAACCAAGGGAATTTCATCTCTCCTAGAAGGTTTCCAAAGACTCTAACAAATGTTGCAACTTTGGAAAAATTATTTAGCATATTTGTACAGGGTAGGCCACCATAATCCTACATGTACAATCTTTTGGGTTGTTTCTTTTCTTGCATAGTGACCTCCTACAACCCCTTCATGTGCTTCTGATAGTATCATATTTCTTTCATGTTCTAATACACAATGTTGTAGAATATCATCTATGCCTAACTTGTATAAATTTCCTTCTATCAACTGGTATTATGTTTCCTTTACTACGATCTACTTATCATTTTCCACTGTAAATTCTAATGGAGCTACTCCTGTGCTCAAAGGATGAACTATTTTTTTTAAATAGTCATCCACCATCTGAATTGCAAATAAGTGTGCATCTGGTAAATTATCATCCAAGTTGCATGCATCTTCTCCTGACAGTATGTGCGGCAAATGACTTGGTCATGAGTTAAAATTTCTTTGTTTCACGATCACCTCAAAGTCATATTCCTGGAACAGTAATAACCATATGTAGATTCTACCCCCTAACACTAGCCTATTCATTAGATATCTCATCGTAGAGTGGTCTATATCCATCTTGAAGTGAGATCCAAGTAGGTAATGTCTAAAATTATGCAAGAAATATACCATCACCAAACCTTCTCGTTTTGTTGTAGTATAGTTCTACTTTGTAGATGATAACTTCTTATTGGCAAATGAAATCAGATGGTCTATCTCTCCTTTACTCGGTTGTGCCAAAACTGATCCCAATACTATCAACGATGCATCAACATGTACATGAAATTCCTTTCTCCAGTCAAGGAAAAATAGAATCAGTGTGGTGACCATCTTTTGTTTCATTTTATCCAGACTCTTCTGACATTCATCATTCCATTGATACTTAACTTCCTTCTTTAGTAACTTTTCCATAGCATTTGTGATCTGCACATATATTTTGAACAACTTTCTATAATATATTATATGCCCCAATGTGGACTTCAATTGACATATTGAAGTTGGTGGTGGAAAATCAACAATCATGACTATATTTGCAAGGTCCATTATCAATCCATGTTTACACACCACATGGCCCAACAAAATTCCAAAAATCGCACAAAATATGCATTTCTTCAGGTTCAGTGAGATCTAGTATTCCCTACACTTATCCAACATTAAGCACAAAAGTTCAACATGATCTTTCAATAGACTAAATATTGTCCAATCATCTAGGTACACTTCTAAAATTTATGAATGAACTCTTTGAAGGATGTGACAAATACTCTGGAAAATATCGTTGGTGCATTCTTTAACCTAAATGACATAATTGTGCATTGATAAAAACCCCATTATGTCACAAAGGTCATCTTATATCAATCTTCTTGTGCAATAATGATCTGGTGGTATCCTGAGAATCCATTTGTAAAAGAATAAGCTTCTTGACCCCCTACATTCTCTAATACTTCATTTGTGAAAGGAGTTGAAAAAGGGTAATGTAAACATTTATCGATCAGATTTCTTAGATCTACACATATCCCGATACCTCCAATATTATTTTCTTGGAATACCATTGGGTTGATCCATTCTAATTCTTCAACAAGTTCTATAATTCCATCCTCTAACGTTCTATCTATCTCTGCATTTACCTTCTCCTTATATTTTGGGTTCATTCTATATGGTCTCTGTTGAATGGGTTTCACATATGGTTTCAGCAGAATCTTCATTTCTCCTAATTCTCCAATAATTCCTTTCATCTCTAAGAATGTTGTTGGAAACATATCCCGATATTCGTGCAATAAGTCAGTAATATTGACAATTTTTTCCTTGCTCTGGTAGTCTCCTATATGTGAAAACTTAGGATTTGATTCTGTACCAATGTTCAATTTGCGCATTCTTAGGGGATTTCCATATGTGGATGAATCAAGCTCTAGTCCTTCAATTGTGTGCTCCCCTTCAGTCTCTGATATATTCAACTTTCATGGATCTTCCTCGTCTTGGGATTCTTCTGTGAAATTATAGAAGTGCAAGACCTCTTCAATTGTCGCAGTGACTCTAGGCATACTATATAGAGGCATTGATCCCAACAAGTCCTATGATGTGAAAATATTTTTTTTGAGCACCTGCAAGGTTGATTCAATCAAAGGATTATTATTTTCAAAACCAAACGCTACCTTGAATTTCCTAGTTAATTCTTCCCAATATCCTATCCCTCTACGCACTTCTAGTTTGATGTACCAATTCTTGGGAATTTTTTCTAGAGTATGCACAAATAAGTGATTTGATTCTTGTCTTTGTATCGCTCTCCATTGCGCAATACACTTCATAACATGATTCATTGGTCAACTTAATCCACTATACTTCGGCATAATACTTTCATTCTTTGTCCTAAATCTGACTTGTAATAACCTTTTGCACTGTTGTGAGTTTCTTATACCATCCTTGTGTGCAGCCCACCATCTTGCTAAAGTCACTTTTAGTGCAACATTGAAGGCCAAGAGTCTCTGCTGATTTAGAATCTACATTTCAAAATCATTGATAAAATAAGTTATAGGTGTTAGTCCACTATACCTTGGAGGTTCGACTATTTTGGTTCCAATCCATCCGAATGCACAGGTAATTAGAGAAAACTTCCTTCTCGATACTTCATACAGTATTTGTTTCCAATTCTCCAAAGTGTCTTCTAAGACTGAAAGACACGAGTTAATACTCCTCCAAATAAGTAAACCTTCAACTTTAGGATTGACATAATCATCCATTCGTGTATTTATATTATATAGATTATCAATATTTTTTGTCTTTGTTGGTTCTGCATAATTTTTTCCTTTAGTGGGGTCTAATGGTGCAATGACCTTAAAATATTCCACTTTGAATACCATATTCCTCTTCTTTAGTTCAATGATTGTCTAGTTATCAAATTCCCAATCCAGTCCCAAGAGTTATGGATAAGGTGTACTTCCATCTACTATGTCGATCACTTCGAAGTCTACTACACTGTGTGTTAATGTTTATTCCATTATTATAGTTCTTTGTATTTCAATAGATAACAGCAACATAAAGACAAGATCACTGAGAAATACACAATCACAAGAGACACAACATTTATCCTAGGAAACCCTCTAGGGGAAGAAAACCCAGCAAAACTTCCTTATTATAGATAGCCAATACAATGCCAAGAGATAACTCAAGCTAATATAGAATATCCTCTCCAAAAGATGCACCACTCTCTCTTTCTTCTCCAACTGCAATTCCGAAACTTGTCTCTCAAATGAGAAAGTTAGTTGTGTCTAAGTGAAGCACTAGCCTCTTTATTTATACAAGACTGGCATGTGTGAAGTGTCTCTTCACTGGTAGGGCTGACTTCTCAAACTGGGTGGTTATAACCACCTTTAATATATTCTGGGGTCTCTTTAATATCTGTTGGGGCCAACTTCTTATTCTGCCTATTATAATTATCATTTGACCAATCCGCAAAATGGGATTTGGTCCTATTACAATAGGCAACATGATCAATCCACAATGGGGATTGATCCAATGAATAATATATTAGATAATAATAAGAATACACTTTGCAGATACATTATTTCAACACTCCCCCTTAACAAGAAGGGTATTCTTCAATAGCATCAGGAGAGAGAGAGTTTTGCATCATCAGTGGCATCAGGAGGGCAACATCATTAATATCATCTTGGAGCACTGACTGGCATATCTATAAATTATCAGAATTTTTCTTCATCGGTAGCATCATCATTCTCAAAGGAATGAAATCATCATCTGCATCAATATGTATTAGTGTAAAACTGATACATCATCATCACCATCACAGCACAAGGCTGGCTCATCATAATAATACTAAACTGGCTTTACGTCACAGTTATCCAGTTGGAAGCACAATTCTAGTCTCATCTCTTTGTCTTGCTTTATGTCACAGTTGTTAAGCTGGAAGAAAGATGCTCATCCTGCTTTACGTCACAACCATCAGGTCGGAAGCAGGATACTAGACTGGCTTTATGTCATAGCTATCCAGCTGGAAGAACAGTACTAGTCACATCATATCATCTTGCTTTACGTCACAACCATCAGGTTGGAAGAAAGATACTTGTCCTACTTTACGTCACAACCAATAGGTTGGAAGCATGATACTAGACTGGCTTTATGTCACATCTATCTAATCAGAAGCTCAATACTAGTCTCATCACATATTCTTGCCTTATGTCACAACCATAAGGTCGGAAGCAAGGAAAACATCTTGCTTTACGTCACAACCATCAGGTCGGAAGTAGGGTACTAGACTTTCTTTATGTCACAGTTGTACAGCCAGAAGCATAGTACTAGTCATATCACATCATCTTGCTTTATGTCACAACCATAGGGTCGAAAGTAAGGAATATCCCATTACAACAACTAGTCCCCTTTTTGAGGAAGGTCCTTTTGGAATATGCCAACTTTATCTTGGAAGTACTCAAACTTTACACGAGATAGGGGCTTGGTCAACACATCAACAACCTATTCATCTATGCTAATCTATTAAAGCTTTATGGATCCTCTCTACACCATGTCATGGATGTAATGATATTATATCTCTATGTGCTTCGACTTATCATGAAATACAAGATTCTTTGTCATCTCTATGCAGCTTTAGTTGTCACATAGGATCAAGGTTGCTTCCATCTCTAGGTTAAATAGACTGGTCAGAAAATTTTGAAGCCATATATCTTCGCAACTAGCAAAACATGTAGCAATGCATTCTGCTTCCACTATGCTGAGAGCAATGATGGATTGCTTTCTACTTTTCCACAAGATCATGGCTGATCCCAAACTGAAATAGCATCCAGAAGTTCTTTTCTTGTCTGCAACGCTTCCTGCCCAATCTGAATCAGTGTATCCACTCAATGTGAAATCAACTGAGACCACAATCTAATGTACCCTTAAGGTACCTCATCACATGTTTTTCAGCCACAAGGTGAACATGTCTAGGCTCTACCAGAAACTGACTCAAGGTGTTCACGATAAAACAAATGTTTGGTTTGGTGTTCGTCAGGTACGTTAGCGATCCAATAATTTGTCTATACAAGGTGGCATCAATTGATTCTAACGAAATGTCGACTAGCAGCTTCAGTTTCACTTCCATGGGTGTATTCATGGACCTGCATTCCAACATGTCAAATCTCTTCAGAATTTCGACTACATACTTCCCTTGGTTAAGGAAGATTCTCTCTGGACTCTGCCATACCTTAAGACCTAAGAAATAATGCATTAGGCCAAGGTCTTTCATTTCAAATTCTAAGGCAATTCTCTTCTTACATTTGGTGATGAGATTTTCTTCTCCAGTTAAGAATAAGTCATCCACATATAACAATAATATCACTGGTTCATCATTCATAACCTTGAAGTAGAGGTTAGAATCTACTTTACTTTTGGTAAAGCCTAAGCTCGTCAATAAACTGTCTATATGGCCATACCAAGCTCTGGGAGCTTGCTTCAATATGTATAAGTCTTTCTTCAATTTACAGACATGAGACTTCCTGTCTTCAACTTCAAATCCTTGAGGTTTCTCTATATACACTTCCTCTTCGATGACACCATTTAGAAAGGTTGTCTTTATGTCCATCTAGTGTAACTTCCACTTCATCTTAGCTGCAAGGGATATGATGGTTTTGATTGAAGTGTATCTAGCTACAGGAGCGAATGTCTCTTCATAGTCAATGCCTTCTTTCTGAGAAAAGCCTTGAGTGACAAATATTGCCTTATATTTTTCAATACTTTCGTCAACAGCATGTTTTATTTTGAAGAGCCATTTGGAGGATACCACATATTTACTCTTAGGTCTGGGAACTATTTCCCATACATCATTCTTGATTATGGATTGGTATTCCTCTGTCATGGCATCTACCCATTCTTTCATCTGAAAGGCTTCTTCAAAGCTTGTAGGCTCCTTCTCTAGGAGGTCACACATCAAAGACGTATAACTGGAAAATGGCTTTGTTCTTTTCACCTGTCTCGTGGCTCCTTGGGGAACACCATACTTCTCCCCATTTTGAATAAGCTCTCTGGCCCAAGCTGGCTTTATTTTATGGAGGATTTTCATCTGAGGTGGTTCTTGAAATTCCACTATATCATGATCTTATGGAATTTCCTCATCAGGGGAAATTACATCTTCCCTCACTGGTTCTGCGACTCTGGGAACCTCCCTCTCTATACTTCTGTGGATTACAAGTTCCTCTTCATATACTTCTTCAAGATGGAATCTTCTTGATTTCTTGAGCATTGCATCTTCATCAAAGGTCACATCCATGTTGATCTCAATGTGGCAGTGACCAGGTATATAAATTCTGAAGGCCTTGGAAAACTCACAGTATCCCACAAATATTCCCTTCTTTCCTGAAGGTTCCATCTTGTTTCTCTTCTCTTTTGGTATATGAATAAATACTGGGCAGCCAAATATTTCGAGATGGCTTGCCTATGGCTTCTTTCTGGTGAACATCTCTTCTGGGGTCTTGAACCCAACTGCACTATGGGATAATCGGTTTTGCACATAAACAACCTTCATTGTTGCTTCTTCCCATAAGCACATAGGAAGATCTTGATCATGGATCATAGTCTTTACATCTTCCATTATTGTTCTGTTCTTTCATTCAGCTACACCATTTTGTTGGGGATTGTAGGGAGTAGTGAGTTCCCTCTTGATCCTAACATCTATGCAGAATTTCAAGAACTCTTTTGAGGTCTATTGTCCTCCATTATCTGACCTGAGTATCTTAATATTTCTTTCAGAAAGATTCTCTATCAAGGCTTTGAATTCCTTGAACTTGTTGAACACTTCATCTTTAGATTTCAAGAGATACACCCAGGTCTTATGAGAATAATCATCAATGAATGATACATAATATACATACCTGCTAATGGAGGTTGATGGCATTGGGCCACACACATCTAAATGAATGAGTTCTAGGACTCCTTTTTCTTTGTTGTCTCTCTTCGAAAAAGGGTTCTTGATGTTCTTCCCTTGTGCACATCGATTGCATACGCCTTCATGGTCGACCTTAAGTTCTGGTAAACGTGTGACTGCTTTGCATATGTATGGTAGCACCTTGTAGTTGATGTGAGATAATCTTCTATGCCAAAGTTCACATGAGTTTTCAATGGCATGGACCATGGCAGTTTCTGAGTGACCCTTTAGTCTATACAAGCCATTTTGTTCACTTCCAATGATGATTGCTTCATTTATGGTTTCTCCTTTAGCCCACATAAGAACTTCTCCATCTATAAAGAAAACTTTGTATCCTTTCTTTTCTAAATCTGAAATGGAGAGTAGGCTCTTTTTCAAACCTGGTACATATAGTACGTCCTTCATTTTTAATGAATTCCCTGAATTTAGTTTGTATTTTGATTCTCCCACTCCCTTGATGGGATATTGGTAATTATCTCCAAGTGTCACTTTCTGAGAAAACTTCTTTTTTGAAACACAAGAGAGAATTTTTTTATGACCTATCATGTGCTTGGAGGCACCACTATCAATGAGCCACGTGTCCTCTCCATGTGTTACTGATCCTGAGAGGGCCAAGATTAAGAAATAGTCTTTGATATGTTCTCTTATCATCTTTGTAGGTGGCTCTTCATCTTCGACTGCATGGGCATGGTGCCTCTTATGTTTCCTCTTGTATTCTTCTCATCTGGCTTGACAAAATTTCACAATGTGTCCCATCTTGTCACAATGATAGCATTGTACGGATGAGTAGTCTCTTTCCCTTCGTTGTCCTCTCTTCTGAAATCCCCTTGGATGAGATTCTTTATTATTGAATTTGTTTGGTAGTTGAGGCTCTTTATGAGTATCCTTGTGGAAGTAGGGTTCCTTCCTTCCTCTTTTGGTGTGAGTAGCTAGGGATTTATCATCATCTCTTGCAAGTAGCGCTTCACGGTTAGCTACTCTTGTTTCTTCTTGGATGCATTCTTCCCATAGACTATGAAACTTTAGTTTCTTCATTCTGGCACATATCATTTGGATGAATTCATCCCGAGGTCTTGTGAGACCATTTAGGGTCATCATTATGAGCTCGTATTCGTCTATGGTGTCTCCAATCACTTCTAACTGTTGTTTAAATTCTAAAATTCTAGAGAAATATTCTTGGATCGTTTCTCCTTTTTGCATCCTCGTATTCTTTAGTTGAGTTCTTAGATTCATCTTCCAGTTTATGTTATTTCCTTCGTACAGTCTGATTAGGGCATCAAAAATTTCTTTCAAAGTGTTCTTTGATGACACATAAGGAATTAGGTGGTCTTTGATTGATTCTACAATGATTCTTTGGGCCCTAATTGTGTCCTTTTGATGCTTTTCTTTCTCTGCGGCATCTTTGGGTTCCGACACTTCTTCTTTGATGAATCTTTCTAGGTCATTCTCTGCAAGGATTAGGCTGATCCTATACTTCCAGGCATAGAATTTTTCCATGCCTTCCAGTTTGTCAGCAAGCTTTGTGCTTGCAAACATCTTTTTCTTGGAGCTAGGAAAATGACCAAAAAATGAAAGTGCTCAAAATCAAATTTTGAACTTACCAGGAGATGTGCTTGGCTAAGGTAAATAGCCTGGTGTGCTTGGATCAGAGAAAATCCAAATTTTATCCTTCCAAACTTGATCTATGGATTTATGGACTCGTGCTTCTAGTTTTCTGGTACTCTGGTACTTTGGTACTTCTGGTACTTTTGGTTCACTAGTATTTTGGTACTTCTGGTACTTTTGTGAAATTAGGGTTTCACTTTCCGGGAGATCACCCACTGAAAAAGTGCGTTGATGATGCCAAAGTAATCCTTGAGGGAGGGCGCACTTTTCTAGATGGTTTTGGGGATGAAAAGATTCACCATCAAAAAACCCTAATTTGCATGTACGACAACAGTGATTTTTTTCTCTTGCGAAAGATGCTCTCTTTAGCTTGGCTCTGATACCATGTTAATGTTTATGCCATTATTATAGTTCTTTGCATTTCAATAGATAACAACAACATAAATACAAGATCATTGAGAAATACACAATCACAAGAGACACAACATTTATCCTGGGAAACCCTCTAGGGGAAGAAAACCCAACAAAGCTTCCTTATTATAGATAGCCAATATAATGCCAAGAGATAACTCAAGCTAATACAGAAGATCCTCTCCAAAATATTCACCACTCTCTCTCTTTCTTTTGCAACTGCAATTCCAAAACTTGTCTCTCAAATGAGCAAGTTAGTTGTGTCTAAGTGAGGCACTGGCCTCTTTATTTATACAAGACTGGCATGTGTGAAGTGTCTGTTCACTGGCAGGGCTGAATTCTCAAACTGGGTGGTTATAAACACCTTTAATATATTCTTGGGTCTCTTTAATATCTGTTGGGGATGACTTCTTATTTTGCCTATTATAATTATCATTTGACCAATCCAAAAAAGGGGATTTGGTCCTATTACAATATCTGACATGATCAATCCACAACAAAGATTGATCCAATAAATAATATATCAGATAATAATAAGAATACACTTTGCAGTTACATTATTTCAACACTCTGCACTCCATCAATATTGATATTTACTCTCGTTAACCTTCCAATTGGAGAGATCTTATGTTGGTTTGCTAGTATCAACTTGATATTTTACCAAATCATATTTGACTATCCCATCATGTAATATTCCTGATACAATATATTATGAAGAACATAAAATATCTAGCAAGCAATGACAAAATAATATTGATTTATCCAGAAAAGTATTAGAAGAACCTCGGAATAACGCTAGAATAATCACCAGGAAGAGAAACTTTATTATGATAGCAATGTTCACTTTCCTCTTCGAGGGGGAAACCTCCAACAGATCAGATCTCTATTACAATAATATACAAGACAAAAATGTGCATACCCTCGACTCTTATTTATACTAAACCTATCTACCATAAGAACAATCTAGAGGAAGATCCTCTAGAAGCGGAAGCTTCTATTAGGTATTCTTACATTTGACTTATTCTTCCTTATTTCTAGGCCTTATTAATATTGGTATTTATTACATGGAAAATATATTATTCTACCTACATGATGAGTTAGGGAGGTTAGGTCCCTAACATGCCCTCCCCCTAAAAAAAAGTCTTTTCCTCAAGGATTGAGATGAGGAAATTGTTGCATAATGTTAGTTGGCTCCCAGGTGGCATCTGTTGGAGTTGTATCTTTCCATTGTACTAACACTTCCTTTATGGTGTGGTGACACAGATGAAGCTCACACTGATACAAAACTTCTTGGGTTTTCATATAGATGGATCCTTCTTCATCCAACTCAAGAAGACTGGTTTGAGTTTGACACTTAGTTCTGATCACCTTCTTTAAGCATGAGACATGAAAAACATGATGGATCTTAGAATGACTTGGAAAAGATAATTGGTAGGAAACATGGCCCATGCATTTGAGAACTGTATATGGACAATAAAATTTAGGTTCAAGTTTCTAGCAATGGTTAGTATTGAGTGAATTTTGATTATAAGATTGCAATCAAAGAAACACTTGTCCCCTTCAACAAATTGACGTTCATAACGACCTTGATCAGCGTGTTCCTTCATGCAATTCTGAGTTATGACCAAATTATCTTTGAGGGAATGTAGAATAGCTTCTTGACCTGTAAGAGTGTGTCCAACTGCCTGAACCTTAGAGTTCCTGGAATGTATGAGAGAACTGAGGGTGGATTTTTCCATATACTGCTTCAAAAGGAGTCATGCAAATAGTTGTATGGTAATATGTGTTGTACCATCATTCAGTTACTGGAAACCATTTCGCCCATTGAGTTTTCCTTTCATATGAAAAACACCGCAAATATGTTTCCAAACACTTGTTGACCATTTCAGTTTGGCCATTAGTCTGAGGATGATAGGTTGTGTTGAGTTGCAATTGGTTTCCCTGGAGCCTAAACAATTCTTGCTAGAAATTGCTAGTGAAAGTGGGATCTTTGTTAGAGACAATAGAGTGAGGCATGCCATGAAGCTTGAAAATGTTATCCATGAAAAGTTGACCCACTGTGGTTGTTGTAAATGGGTGTTGAAGAGAACTTAAATGAGCATATTTAGAAATATTATCAACTACTACCATGATGACTGAATTATTACCCAATTTAGGTAAGCCAATAATCAAATCCATAGAGATATCCCTCCAAATAGTAGGTGGAATTGGGAGTGGTTGTAGCATGCCGGGAGCTTTGACTGTCACTCCTTTGTTTTTTTGACATAAATCACATTCTACCACGAAGGTTTGAACATCCTATTTCATTCCCTCCTAGAAAAGGGAGTTTTTGACTCGGTCATAGGTTTTGGTAAACCCTGAGTGCCCAATTGTGCATGAAGCATGTAGCTCAGAAAGCACCGTGGATTTAAGTTGTGGATGTTTACTTAAGTAAAGATGGCCTTTGTAGCACATATCATCATTGTTCCAAGAGTACCCCAGGGATACTAGAGAATTGTCTTGCAATTGGTGGATCAAACGTGAACTTTTGGGATCTTGCAACCATTATTGGCGAATGGCTTGGAGAAAATCAGGTATAATGAAAGATAGGGGAAAAAGAGACCCTTCATATTCATATATTCGAGAAAGAGAATCAGCAACCACATTGTATTTTCCTTTCTTGTAAATGATCTCATAATAATATACAAAAAGCTTAGTCACCCATTTATGTTGCTCCGAGGATGAAAGATGTTGCTCCAGAAAATACTTAAGGCTTGGATGATATGTCTTAATTTGGAGACGTTTCCCCAATAGATAAGGGTGCAATAGATTCATTGCATGTAATATAGCCAACATTTCCTTTTCATAAATGTATTGGCCCAGATGGTGCTTTGAAATTTCTTTGCTGGTGAAGGCCAAAGGTCGACCGTCTTGCATAAGGACTACACCAATTCCTCTCCCTGAAGCATCACATTCCAGGACAAAGGTCTTTGTGAAGTTGGGAAGGGCCAAGTCAGGAGTGGTGCACATAGCCCCCTTCAATTCTTGGAAGGATTGATCGACTGTTGGAGTCCAAGTGAAAGCATTCTTTTTAAGGAGATCAGTGAGAGGTGCTGCAATTTTTCCATAATTCTTGAAAAACTTGCGATAATAACTTGTTAAAACCAGAAAACCACGCAAGATTTTGAGAGTCTTAGGTCGAGGAAAATCCTTCATTTCTTCAATTTTATTTGGATTCACCCTAACACCATATTTGCCAACAATATGACCCAAATACTCCACTTTTGAGGCTCTAAAAGCACATTTAGATTGTTTGAGGAAACGTTGGTGCTAAGAGAGTATATGAAGAATTTCATCCACATGAGAAAGATGGGCGGTCCATGTTTTAATATACATGATAATATCATCAGATAAAACTAAGACAAAATGACGGAGAAAAGGATGGAAGACATGATTCATGAGGCTTTGGAAAGTGGATGGAGCATTACATAAGCCAAAGGGCATGACCAAGAACTCCTAGTGACCCTCATGAGTTCTAAAAGCAGTATTAGGAATGTCAACCTCCTTCATACATATCTGGTGATAGCCAGAATGAAGGTCAAGCTTAGTAAAATATTTGGCACCACTTAATTCATCCAAGAGATCATCAATGACAAGAATAAGAAACTTTTCTTTGATGGTCAGTTTGTTGAGGGTGTGAAATTTAGGACACATGCGCCAAGAGCCTTCTTTCTTAAGGACCATGACCAAAAGAGAATAATAAGGGCTAGTACTAGGACATATAACATCTTCGGCAAACAATTCTTGGACAATTTTCTCAATTTCATTTTTCTATGGAAAGGGATGGGGATACAGATGAACATTGGGAGGAAGGATGCCATGAACAAGAGGAATGTAATGATCATGAAAACCAAGGGAAGGGGGAATATCTTGGGGAGTAGAAAATCTAGATTGATGTTTGGAGAGAATGGATTGAAGATCAGGATGCATAGATGGTATCTTAGTGGCTTGAATGGAATGGAGTTGTGCAATAATGCCTGGATGCCCTTTTTGAGGAGATTTTCCAAGTGATAGGAACTGATGATCTCAAGGGAACTAAATGTGATGCCCTGGAACTTATATTTTTGTCCCTCCTGGGTGAATGTCATGGTTAATTCCTTAAAATCCATGAGGATGGGACCCAAAGTCCTCAACCATTCAACACCTAGCACAATGTCACAACCACCCATGTTGATAGAAAACATATGAGATTTCATGTTTTACTGGCCAATTTAGAGACACATTTTCACAACGCCCCCCACATTTCATGGAACCTCCATTAGAAATCATGATTTTAAATTTATTGACGACATGGATATAGAAATTAGTTTTTTGGCAATGTGGCGATGAATAAAATTATGGGTGTTCCCACTATTAATGAGGATGATGAATTTCCTATGCTTAATGTATCCAATTAACTTGAGGGTTTGGGGAGTCGAGAATCCAGTGAGAGAATTCAGGGAAATGATTGGTTCAACTTATGGAGGGTCCACTAGTGGGGCCAAATCAGTGGGGGGACTCATCCATAGGAGGAGCCTCAACCTCTTCTTCAGAAACATCTTCATATATGGCCATAAAGAGATTTTATTCCTTACACTTGTGCCCAGTGAAATATTTGTCATCACAATTATAAAAAATTCCCTTGAGTTGGCATTCATCCATTTCATCCCTAGTCAATTTTTGGATCTTCAGTAGGGTGGAAGGAGGGGTGGGAGTGAGAGTTTTAGGACGTGGAATAAAAGTGGGTTTTATGGTTTGAGAAGAGACAATTTATTGTGCTTCCTAATCTCTTTTAGTAGCTTCCACCCAAATCTGGGGGCAATCCATGAGGACATGCACATGAATATCTTCCTTGATTCCACTGATAAATCATTCTCAAAAAAAATCATCTGACATACCCTCTATGCAGAAATACAAGCGCTCAAAAGTGGCTATAAAGTCTTCCACTATGATAGATTGTTTCAACTTGGTTAAGGGACCTAAATCGCGGGTGTCGGTGTCGAAGCATTCATAAAGCTCCACAAAAAATTGTGTCCAAGCCACATACCCTTGGTGGGCATTTTTTCACCATTTCCACCATTGAAAACGTTCCTAATCTAGATGGAGAACACCATACTGGAGTTTGGCTAACTCATTAGTAATGTCATACAAACAGAAATAGTGTTCCATTTGGGTGAACCATCTAATGGGATTCGAGCTATCAAATTTGTTCACATCCACTTGAGGAAGGCAGAGTACAAGTTGAAAGGGAGGGGATTGAAAATTATGGGAATGGGAGGATGTCTCACCATCAGGGTGCCAAGGTTGGTCAGATGATTCTATAGGAATATTCAGTTTATTACAGATATTGGCAACGAAGGATTAAAGTTGGGTAGAAATGTCATGTTTTAAGTTGCCCATTTGGGAACTGAGTTTCTGCACTTCCTGCTAGGTATCTTCAAAATTAGAGGACAAAGTATTGAAATGAGATGAGAACCTATTGAAGCGGGCTTCCAAGTCTTGGCTACGGGTGTTGGTCATGATGAACAAGGTGAGTGGGACTACTTAGAAAAAATGGTTATGATGAAGGGTATCACAATAATTGGGGAAAAGAGGGGAATTTAATGGGGTAGGTCCCCAAATAAGGGAAGTCAGAAGGGAGTGGGACTATAGGGGGGAAAAAGTGGAAAATTGATAGGTGTTACTACGATCAGAATGAGAAAAGGAGTCTAATGGGGTAGGTCTCAAATAAGGGTACTAGGAGGTTCTAGACTCTTTTTTGGGTACTAGGAGGTTCCAAACTTATTCTTTTTTTTTTTTACTCCTATGGAGTTATACTCCAAACTAAATAATATTGTAGAGGAGAAATGATGGAATTTTTAGCAGGAAAAAAGATGTAGTAATTTCACAACCCCAATGCAGACAGCAAGGTTGTACCACAATAGATATTGTATGTTCTAGTTTTTGTTATGTTCCTAAGGGTTAGGGTTTGTAGGGAATCTACAGTCAAGGGTTTTCCCTATGCTATAGTTATTTGATATACTTGTGGGTTCCAAAAATAGTACCTGGCCCAATATGTCAGGGAACCAACTAAGGAGGCTATACCGTACCCTTAGTCATACTACCCGACTACCCAGGTACTAAAGAGTCACTTCTCGAGTGTTGCTCTTGGTGACACTATAGCAGTCAGGAGGTCGACATGTATACAGGTGTTGTCTGATGTGCTACCACTCGAAGGGGTACCAACATGGGTTACAAGGGTGGTCAACATATGTGCACTTAAGTACCACTTGTATTGCCTACGTGTATTACTCCCATACCATTGGTTTATGCTCGTAATGACAGATCTTTGAAGCTTAAAGACACCATAATACTTCTCTACCCTGGAAAACAAATTACCCACGGTTTCTTCCAAGGAAAGTGCTATGATATCACTTGCAACATTCCTAATACAATATATTATGAAAAATAGAAAATATCTAGAAAGCAATGACCGAATAATAATTATTTATCTAGAAAAGTATCAGAAGAAACTCAGAATAACACAAGAATAATCACCAGGAGGAGAAACTTTATTATGATAGCAATCTTCACTTGCCTCTTTGAGGGGGAATCCTCTACCAAAGAAAAGATTTATTACAATAATATCCAAAACAAAACTTCTCATACCCTTGACTCTTATTTATACTAAATTTATCTAGCATAAGAAAAATATATCTTTTGGATGCAGAAGCTTCTATTAGGTCTTCTTACATTTGACTTATTCTTCCTTATTTCTAGGCCTTATTAATATTGTCCTTTATTATATGGAAAATATATTATTCTACCTACATGAGGAGTTACAGAGGTTAGGTCCCTAACACATCATTTCCCAAGTCTGTCACGGTATACATTTACATTAGATCCTAAATCCAAAATTATAGTGTCCATTATGTACACTCCTATCTGTGCACTGAGCCTAAACTCCCTACTTGTTCACTTCTTATTGTGCACCTGGTTAATTGCTCTTTGTGTAACATGTTGCTCTTTTTTCTTGGGAATAATGGTCAATAATTCTACGTAGACTACTCAAGGGAGATCCATACTTCATTAAATCTAAACAAATTCTTAAAAAAGGTCTTCAAACTACTTACCTCATAATTTCACTTCTCAAAATAATAATAGACTATAGGTATATCATATACCAATGGGTTATCATACAATGGTGGTGCAGTTCAAGTTGATGCTATCCAGTTTTCTCCCATAAATTTTTTTCTTTCTAGCTCATAAGTCTATTTATCTTTCCTCAGATCATTCAATGGTAATGGATCTACTACTTTCCTTACCCACTGATGAATTATATTCCCTTGTTTCGTCATGTTCACTCTGGTTATCGTTCCTCTGTGATTAACTACTACTATTCTGGGTTGATCATCACACTCCTCAATTGCTATCATTTGTATGTGATGGTTATGGTTTCCCTCTTTCCTTCCATTTTTCTATTAGTTGAGGACAATCCTTTGTGACATGGTCCAATTCTCTACAGTACATGCATTTCATGCAAGGATTGGGGTAGTCTCTTGCTAAATGTCTTGGTTGACTGCTGCAATTATAACAAATGATTGGTCCCCTTCCTCCTCTAACCTGATTAAATCCTCTTGGAGTATTATATTGTGGAACTCCTCCTTCTTCTACTGCATTTTATTCTTGGATTTTGTAAGAATCTCTAGTGTGCTCTCTAATTAAGTTGAATACATGACAGTCCTTCTCATCATGCCATACAAACTTGCAAAAATTTTAGAACGAATTCTTGGGCGTACCCTGGTACTTCTCCAATAATGGAAAAGTAGTCATATGGTGTCCCCATGTTTTTCATATTTCAAAATACCCCACTCCTCCTACTAATGGGTTCAGTGCCCCTGTAGCCAAATACTAGGCAAATGTTGGGAATTCATCTTTATGATGGCATTATGTCTTGCATGTAATAAACCAAACTTGTTCACACTTTTTCTTTGATTTCATCGGTTCTGACAATTGAATCCTTAGTGCAAATAAATGTGACTCAACCTATTCCATCCCTGCACCATCTCCTACAATAGATGCTTCTAACTTCATCGCAATTTCTAATGCTTCTAGATGTGATGTGGCCTTTTGTTGTGTTAGAGGACAACGAATGTGCGACAATAAACCTCTAAAACATTATCTATGTTTTTGATCAAGATTATGGAATGTTAACCTACCCATCACATCTTTAAACCTCTTATCATAATCCCAAACTATCTCAGTCTATATTTTCTTAATTTATTCCAACTCCATGATGTATTGCAACTCATATTTCGGCTTTCAAAATTCCCTTAATAAATCTTATCCAATTTTTTCCAGTGTCTTTGATTGTCATGTCGGTGTAGTAGTCTAATACTTCATGTACCATAATAGTGTGCGACCTCTAAAAATTATTGTTGTTGAATTTCTATATGAGATGATATGTGATATATGTTGACTTTGGGTCTGCATGTGATAGCATATAGCATCTCGAGTCTTTATCATTCTTAGTCAAATCAGCATGACTAAAGATAAATACTACACTTGGGCCATTCACCACAGGTACACATTTGTGAGTGAGTTTCATCCTGGTGATATCTAACACATGGAAAGCACCTCAAGCACATTGATTCCATATCACTCCTTGTCATGATCAAGGAAGGACTACGCTTGGGCCCATTTACCACAAGTACACCCTTGTGATAAATGTATCATATCTCCCTTGGTCTGCAAACAAATCTAAGAGAAGGTATGCTCGATGCTTAATAGTGCCATTCTCATGTGTTCATGCACGTCATGTAGTTGGTATCTACAAGACTTGAGCTAGCTCATCCTACAAGGGGTGGCTAGTCCCTTGGATCTGATCAAGCTAAGTTATCTTGGACTATAATTGACATATTGAAGTTCCCTCATAAAACCAATGTCTCATCTCACTCATGAACTGTGTCCATACTAGACATCTCATGGTATCCTAGTGGAACACACGTCTAAGACATATCAAGGTTCCCTTATGGAACCAATGTCCCCCAAGACATATCGAGGTTTCCTCATGAAACCAATGTCTTGGTTCCTTCATCTGACCATCTGAGGCACGTCAGGATGAAGTCAACATTCTCCCATACTATTCCACACAGGACCCTCTGAGGATAATGTCTCATGATGTTGCCTCAAATATGAAACTCCCTCTTAACTAGGGAGGTATCTCCACAAGCTCCAAATTGTCCCTAATGTATACAAACTTCCCTTTGGACAAGGGCTTCATCATAATATATGTTATCTTCTCATCAGTGGAGATGTAATGGATATTCACTTATCCTTTTTGGAATTTATCATGGATGTATTATTACTTGATCTTAATGTGATTTGACTTGTCATGGAACATGGGGCTCTCTAAAAGCTTCACACAGCTTTGATCATCACAGTATATTACGGTCGAATCAAGCACCTAGTCAAATAGTCTAGAAACTAGCTTACAGAGCCATAATGCTTCCATACCAACATCACAAGATGCAATATACTCTACCTCTACAGTTCTGAGTGCGACGTACTTTTGTTTCCTGCTAGCCCAAGATATCATAACAGATTACAAACTGAAACATACACCAGAAGTACTCATTATGTCATTTGCACTCCCTGCCCAATCGGAATCCATATATCCCTATATTTGTACATCATTGTTTGAGACATATCTTAAACCATAATTTAGTGTGCCACACAAATATCTCAAAATGTGCTTTGCAGCTATCCAATGCTCATGTCTCGGTTCCACATGGAACTGGAACAATGTGTTCACAACGAAGCAAATGTCAGGCTTGGTATTATCCAAATACATCAATGATCCAATCAACTATCAGTACATAGAAGAATCCACCAAATCTTATTTAGAGTCTCTCAGTTTCTTCAAGTTCATCATGATGGGAGTGGTCATGGACTTGTAGTCCATCATCCCAAATATTTGAAGGATCGTGATAACATACTTTCCTTAACCAAGGAATATCTCACCTGTCTTATGTGATACTTCTAATCCCAAATAGTAAAGCATTAAACCAAGATTCTTAATTTTGAACTTCAGAGGTCAATTCCCTTTTGCACTGATTAATGAGATTCTTTTCCCTCATAGTATACTCCCTCTTTCTGGGAGAAACCTATTTCCATGAACCTCACTTTTTACTTTTCAATGCTGCCATATGTTGTGTGCTTGATCTTTGTATATCCTCTTGGAATTCACCATTGACTTCCCCTCAATTATATGAGCATTGTATACTCCATTGGTGCTTAGCACTCTTGGCGATAAACAATGTTCTCTCAATACCATAATTGTGCCTCCTCATTGACCTCTCTTGATAGTATTTCCACTTTCCAAAGCATACAACATCATGGTAATCACCACATCAACACATTGACACAACTTTCTTGTGATCTCAACTACAAAGGTTTTTTCACTTCTTCTCATATCCATCTCAATCACCCCTCACCAAATACTCGTGTTGATCTAGAACACCAACAACATCCATTCCACAGATTGATACTTGTGCTTAAATTAAAATAGATGTCTAGTATTTTCCTCCATGCATGTATTTAAACACCAACCAACACAAACGTCATTCTTCATTCCTCATCTCAAAGATATTTTTCCCATAGTGCCTTGGTGATCTTAACTTGTACTCTTATTCTTAATCATTGTTCATATGAATAAATATCAAAATCCCACTGTGTTCTCCACTCACAAGCACTAGTATTGATCCATAGTCTCATCTATCACAACAAGCAAAAGTGTGGAGAATGAAACTAATGGGTTCACATTATTGTATGTTTATGACCATTTCATGCACGGATTCAACACTAAGTTGACACAATATAAGGTGGATTCCCTACAAATAATACCTGGTCACCTAACAAGTTATTGAGACACAACTGGAGAGTGGCATACCACCCACTTATTCAAAATACTAAGCCTCATATAAGAATTGGGGATATAGTCACTATCATAATTTGGCAACAAATATGACATTATAGTCATAATTTTGGACTCGGGCATCTAGCCAGAGAGATAAATCTTCAGAGATGATGGAATGAGTGACATCCCCACGAGGTGGAAAGGGAAATGCTAGGAGTGTGTTTCCTTTAACTCCTCCCTTTGAAACATAAATCTTATAGGACCTTGTTACTTTAACAAAGGATACACAGTGCAGGTTGGGCCTATAGA
>CBVK0100302221.1:4430-18929 GCA_900067695.1 Picea abies | reverse complement strand
GTTGTTACTAAACCACTAGTTGAAAAACAATCTTCCCAAACCAAAACAGTTGAAACCCGAGCAATGCAAACTAAGAAAACAGAGAATGCATAAGCACAACCTTCAACTAGGGAAAGAGAAAGAGAAACTAAAAGTTTTAGTTTAGAAAATGAAATAAATAAAATCAAAATCCCCATGCCCAGAGTTGAACTTACCAAGAATCAAATTTATAAAAAACAGATCACTAAATTGATTAATTTTTCTGATGTAGAATGTCATGCAGACGTAATAAATTTAGAAGATGAAAATCCTATGATTATGTTTGGGCTGCACATTGAAAATGTTAAGGATTTTGTAGCTCCTTTTTATATCACTTTAACTATGCATGATCATTTACTTCATAATTGCATGTTAGATTCTGGGGCCTCTCACAACTTAATGCCTAAAGTTATCATGGAAAAGTTGGGCCCTGAGATCACTAGACCTTGTCAGGACTTATATTCTTTTGATTCCAGAAAGGTTAAGTGTATGGGCATGATCAAGGATCTAGTAGTGAATCTTGCACATATTCCTGTAAAGAATATCCTCATGGATGGTGTTGTTGCTGATGTCCTTGCCAAGTATGGCATGATTTTATCCAGGTCTTGGGGCGCAAAACTTGGAGGATCACTTCAATTGGACATGACATATGCTATGATCCTGATTTTTAGTGGACAATTTACTCGATTGTACAGGGAAACTAGACTGGCATACACTGTAAGTGACCCTCAAAACCCAAACAATTATCCAATTTATGTTGCTGATCGAGATCTAGGAAATTGTATTTTATCAATAGAGGATCATTTTGAAGAATGTATAGAAGAAGAAAACAAAAAAATGGAAAAACCACAGAAAAGTGTAAATAGTAGAGGAGTTTGGAAAATGTTTTTTGATGGCACTTCATCCCGCGAAGGGGTAGGAGATGGAGTGTTATTTTTTGCACCTATAGATGAGTACATCATCCTCTTTTCATACATATTACAGTGGGAAATTGATTATACAAACATTGTCTATGAGTGCGAGGCTCTGGTTTTAGCATTAGAGGCTGCTAGGAAACTAAAAATTGATAATCTAGTAGTTTATGGTGATGCATAACTTATTGTAAAACAAATAAAGAAACAATATCAAGCTAAACATCCAAGGCTAAGGTCATACAAGAATTGCGTCTGGGATCTGATCAAGAATTTATTCTCGTCATTTAACATTCATCACATTCCCAGAATGGAAAATCAACATGTAGAATCTTTAGCTAAAGCGATCGTGATGTTTGTTCCGCCTACTGTCCTAAAGATGAAGTATCATATAGAAATGAGACACATACCTTCAATCCCAAATAATGTGCAACACTGGCAGGTATTTGAAGATGACGAGAAGATTAGACAATTTGTAGAAATGGTTGACGAATTCTCTAAGACTTGTATAGATCAACAAAACCAGAATGACCATATCTGGATCATGTAGGAAGGTGAAGATCTTGAAAAGTTCCAAGATAAGATCACAAATCACCGAATGCTTGTACTTAAAAACAATTAGATCCCCAGAGGTTTGATACCATTAGAGAGACTATTTGACAAATATGAAATACCCTTGAAATCTACCCTACGACCTCAACCTGAGGAGGTTGAAGACTGTGACATAGGAACTGAAGAAGAACCTAAGGTATTCAAGATATCTAAATACCTTACAACTCAAGTGAAGAGTAAATATGCTGAATTTCTTAAACAATACAAAGATGTCTTTGCCTGGTCATATGACAATTTAAAAACTTATGATACCTTTGTGATTGAACATAAGATTCCTTTGAAGCATGGTATCAAACCATTTAGAAAGAAGCTGAGACAGATCAATCCTATCCTCTTACCAGTAATAGAAAAAGAAGTAAAAAATCTTCTTGACGCAAAGATTATCGTTCCACTTAGGTATTCTGAATGGGTAGCAAATCTGGTACCCGTCAAGAAGAAAAGTGGAGAAATAAGGCTTTGCATGGATTTCATATATTTAAATCGGTCATCCCTGAAGGATAAATACCCACTTCCAAAAATGGATCATGTCCTGGAAAAAGTGGTTGGAGCTAACAGAAAGTCGATGATCGATGGCTTCTCAAGTTATAACCAAATTGTTTTCCATGAAGATGATAAAGAAAAAAATGCTTTCTCTACTCCGTGGGGAACTTTCATGTATGATAAAATTTTGTTTAGATTGATGAATTCAGGGGCCACATTCCAAAGAGAAATGGATATAGCTTTCATTGGTGAGAGAGATAAGTTTGTTGTTATTTACTTAGATGATCTAACAGTCTTCGCGAATTCTGATGCAGAACATCTGGTTCATCTCAAACATACCTTTGAGAAGTGTCGAAAATTTGGTTTGTCTCTAGACCCTAAAAGGTCTCATTTTTCTATGCAAGAAGGCAAGATTTTGGGTCATATAGTTTCAAAAGATAGAATCAAGGTTGATCCCAAGAAAATTGAGGCTATTGACACAATAAACATTCCTACAAATAAAAAATAAATCCAGTCTTTTTTAGGAAAAATATTTTTTTTGAGAAGGTTTATTCCTAACTTTGCTGAAATTGTCAAATTAATCATAGATATGTTGAAGAAAGACAGTGAAATCAAATGGAATGTTGAAGCCAAAGCATCTTTCAAGCGAGTTAAGAAATCTATAAGTGAAGCCCCAATATTAGCTAGTCCTGACTATACTAAAGAATTCTTGATCTTCTCTTTCGCATCAGAACATACTATCACAACAGTACTTCTCCAAAACAATGAAGAGGGTTTCGAGTTGTCGATAGCCTTTTTTAGTAAAAGTCTCAGAGACGTAGAATTAAGATATGATATACTGGAAAAAAAAGCCTACACAATGGTGAAATCTCTCAAAGATTTCAGGACATATGTACTGCATTCCAGAATAATCGCCTATGTGCCAACAAGCTCTGTCAAAGATATATTGGTACAACTAGACAATGATGGTAGGAGAGGTCGGTGGTTAGACAAAATTCAGGAGTTCTATCTAGAAGTAAAACTGACCAAGATGGTCAAAGGTCAGGGTTTGGCGAAATTATTAGCATAGTCGAATTTCAGAGAACTTGGGATAAATCATCTGAAATCGCATGGACATATTCCAGACATAGGAGAACTTGATGATCATACCCCTACAGTCCATATTGAGGATAAATTTTATTCCTTTGACTGGTATCGCGATATTGTTTCATATATCCTCACCCTTCAGTGCCCAAGTGATATGACTCCATCCAAAGCAAGAATGTTGAAACTACACACAGTTAAATACTGTATTATTGAAGGTCAACTACACTGGAAATTCCCTCTAGGTTTCTTGCTATGTTGTCTACCAGAACCTGAAACAAAGGATGTCATAAATGAATTTCACAAAGGAGTGTGCAGAGGACATCACGCCTAGAGGTTGACAACCTACAATATTTTAAGAGCCGGATTTTATTGGCCAAAGTTATTTACTGATGTCAATGCTAAAGTCAGAACCTGCAACCCTTGCCAAATGTTCTCTGGTAAGAAAAAACTTCATGTGCTACCTTTAGTCCCAATTAGGACATAAGTTCCTTTTCAACAATGGGGCCTGGAATTCATCGGAGAAATTCACCCACAGTCAAGCGCCCAACATAAATGGATTTTAACTGCTATCGATTATTTCACGAAGTGGGTTGAAGCCATTCCAACTAGCAATGCCACAGATTCGGTAGTTATAAACTTTTTGGAGGAGAACATCCTATCTAGATTTGGCTGCCCTCATAAAATAGTTACAGACAACGCCCAATATTTTAAATCCATGGCAATGATAATATTTTGTCAGAAGTACAACACTGTGATGGGGCATTCTACAACCTATTATCTGCAGGGAAATGGGTTAGTCGAATCGTCCAACAAAATTTTGATGAATATAATCAATAAAGTATTAACGAAAAATAAGAAGGCTTGAGACGTTCACCTAAAGTATGCCTTATGGGAAAACTAAATTGACACTAAGAAATCAATAGGTATGTCTCCTTTCCAAATGGTTTATGGGACCAACATTGTCCTCCCTATTAATCTAGCTCTTCCAGTAATGAAGCCATGGCAAGACGCAAATGAAGAGCTGAATGATGTAACGAGGAGGACAAACCAAATAATTGAAGTGCAGCAAAACAGGGCCGAAGTCGATGACAGACTTAAAAAATACCAAGATAATATGAAAGCCCTTTTCAATAAAAAAACAAAAGATAGGGAGTTCCTTCCTGGTGATCTAGTTTTAAAATGGGGTGCCAGAAAAGAAGATACGAGAAAACACAGTAAGTTTGATCACCTCTGGTTCAGACCATTCATGATTGCATCTACATAGGGAAATAATTCATTCCTACTGGAGAATCTCAACGTGAAAATTTTTGATGCCCCTATAAACGGGATCTATCTAAAACATTTTATGCAATAGACCCATTTCACAGTACCATTGTATATACCAGTTTGGTTTTTGTTTACTTTTACAATTTGATTTTCCTTCGTAGGTTACCTGAATTCTACTTTTTCATTTTAAATAAATCCAGTTTTATTAAATATTCCGAAAAACAAAAATAAAATAGTTGTACTTCATATCATTCCTATTTCGCGGAACTCTCTGATTATTTGTTTTTATGCTCTTGCATGATACTTATTGTCATATGAGAGATAAAGAGGAAGCACAATCTAACGCTTAGTTTTCAAAACAATTATTTCTCTCAAAACAGGTGATAAATTAACAATTGGTTTGATTGAAAATGTAAATAAAATATGAGGTATGAAATTCTGTACTTATTGTGTAAGCCAAAATATTTGAAATAAATCCTATCGGATATAAACAAGGTTCTACTCTCATAAATATAATCACATGATCAAAGATCAGAAAGATATAATTTTCTAGATTCCTGAATCAAATAAAAACAAGACAAAAATAAGAATAAAAGAAAAGCCTGATAATCAAGAAATGAATTTATGTGGAAATAAGATCCCTTTTCAAACTCTCTGACTCCTCGTTCCGTTTTCATTTATCATATTTAAAATCATTCACCCTATCCTGATTTTCACTACATGAGCTTAAATCTTCATAGAAAGAATGAATTTCTCCCTATCTCTAAAAATTAAAAAAAACATATCTTCGAAACAAGATTAGGAGAAAATCTTTATGTTCTTCTGATTTTAACTGAAAGAAAGAATGTCTAGGCTAATCCTGGTAAATTTATCTCTTCTAACAGACTTTAACTGATTAATTCACTCAAGTAAAATCCATGGAAAATAAAAATTCCCTATAATATATTCCCTATAGGAAAAGATGTATTGAAGATCGGGAAAGAATTAGCCTAGAGTACAATAAAAAAACGGTTGACAAAATTTCATTGTCAAATCTTAAGCAAATGTCATCCCTGTATGATACATACAAGTTGATTTCCCCCACTTTATAATAAAATATAAGACATATGGTGAAAGGAAATTCATAAAATGATTTCCCCCATCTAGTCCAAGACAAATGGTGAAAGGAAATTTGTAAAATCGATTGCCCACATTTCGTCCAAAAGAGATGATGAAAGGAAATTCATAAAATGATTTCCCTCATCTCAAATGAAATGCAAAAATGCTATTTGAAGTGGTGAAAGGAAATTCAATGGGATATGTAGATAACTTCACTGGTGTACTGAGCATGCTTTCTGGCAGTGAATCAATATCTATGATATATGTAAGGTTGTCATACATGTATAAACATACTCTGGAAGCTAGTTCTCTTTCCGATAATATTTACATTTTGAACTGACAAGGGATTCCCTTAATAAATCGTTAAAATTATTGTGCCTTGATGCGAACGAAATCAACTAAAGTCTGATACTTCAGTTAAAGTTGTTTTGATTATCTTAAACAAATCCAAACTCAGTTTCAGGAAAAGGAAACTATTAATAGCCTAGAAAGGAAATTCAATGGGAGATGTAGATAACTTCACCAGGGTACTGAACATGCTCGTTGGAAGTGAAGAAATATATATGATATTTGTAAGGCTATCATCCATGTAAGAAATATATATGATATTTGTAAGGCTATCATCCATGTATAAACATACTCTGGTAGCTAGTTCTGTTTACGATAATATTTACATTCTAAACCAACCAGGAATTCCCTGAATAAATCATTAAAATTACTTTGCCTTGATGTGAATGAAATCGACTAAAGTCTGATAGTTCAGTTAAAGTTGTTTTGATTATCTTGAACAAATATAAACTCAGTTTCAAGAAATGGAAACATATCAATAGCATAACTTGAGATAAATAATTGATTATGTTTCGAAGGTTTTCTGAGACTTGGCTGAAATCCGTTTTTTCTCTAAATGAATTTTTCCCGAAGTTGTTTTTTAGGAACACAATGATGACTCCATTTAACTAATAAAGGCACTTGGTCTAATTTTCTTCCATGCCTCGTAGGGAGACTTGATCCCAAGATTGAGCCTATGTTGGAACATATATACATTTCAAAACTTTTGGACTTTAAATAAATTTCATTCCTGGTTAAATAAGAATAAGGTGTGCATGATATACGTCGTTGATGAAGTATTCCATCTAATCGAGCGACTCTAAATCTCTTCGGATTTGTGGATCCGCCAAATGGTTAAATATTTAAGTCACGAGAAGCTACTTCGGAGCTTCGCACTTCAGGCGTTTCAACAAGTCATAACTTTAAAAATCCCGAAACCTGAATTTATCTGTTATCACTTTTTCACCAACCTTTGAAATAAACGAGTCACAATACACATTTACATTTTGAATCTTCCCTAAGTCAACACGTGGCACCCTTCCCTGATCTTTTCATCTAAGGATTCACACAATTCTAATTAACATTCTAATTAACACTTGACACCCTCTGGCCTCGACACACCATCTAGAATGACATCATTCTAGACACGTCACTACGGAGGATGGCCTTTCGAAAATATAATGACGAGCTAAATTGTAAATCCACAAAGCAACAAAGTCCCGAAATATTAAATCTTAATCAGTTAAGTCAATCTCAGTTAAAATACAGTTAATAACTTCACACTTCAGAGATTCAGATGTTTATCATCCATCACATCTCGAAATCTCTGAAGTCTGAACTTTCGAAACACTTCGATCTTAAACGAGGTTAATTAAATCTAAATAATGATTAACCGATAATTAATCATTTCACGGTTTTGGTTTTCGGGGATTCTATCTCGAGCTACTATTAAAAATCACGAAGTCTGAATACCCGAAAATACTTAGAGTTAAACACAATTAATTAAGGTTTTAAATAAGATTATCTCACAATTAATCTTTCGTGAAATAACAATTCGGGAAATTTAAATACTTATTTCATTCAAATCCCTGATCGCGAACCACCAATATTAATGGAATTAATCACATACGTACGGTAGTGATTCTAATGTGGATTGCAGATCACTAGCTATATCTTCTCATTAAGGTAAAGGAATTTATCATTAGTAAAGGTATTCTAAAATTAATACACGTAAGGTGAATAAGGACACTTGATTTTTGAATTCCATTTGCATTCTCACAGAATAGAAAGATTTAGCCGACTAAGAAGCTCACGCATTCTCCTGTAACAGGTGACCCAGTTCTGGTTTCATCAAAACCATGGCACCACGAAAGATGGACAAAGCAACTGGTGAAAGCGTAAAGCCAAACAAAGATGTTCTATCATACACCTCACCGAGAGTCATCGATACTGTAAAATCATGGACACAAGTGTTCGACATTCTACAACATGAAATGATAAATTGCCTAGAGGATTCAGCTGACGAAGTGACTGAAACTCAAGTGACTAAACTCAGAGATATAGCTCAGTCATAGCTACACAAAATAGCTGCGCCACCGAGGCTCATGCCGTATGACAACATGATAGGCTAGGCCCTGGATAACATTGACATTTCGATCAGGAGCATTTGCAATTCACAGAAGGTCGTTGTTGGGTCTTTTCAACCGGAGTATATCCAAGTAATGTATATGTTATACCCCATTTTTAAATACAGTTACAATGCTACATTCTTAATGGAGTTTGACAAGCAGGAGTGCACACAATATGACAAAAAATACCATGATTTAATCAAATACTGGTGGGGACACCCTAAGAAATTCAGAGCCGACACTCACAACAGATATGCTACAACATTGTTAGATGCCCATATGATTTATGTGGCTATGATGCTATGTAGGATATTCGGGAAAAATGACTCCTCTCATTTCCTGTTGGCATGGGTACCAATTATGCATGAAGCTGCCGAAGGCTTCTCTTTCAAGTGGGCCAAGATGTTATCAGACAACCTGAATAAGGAAATCATAGGGTATCAATTAGAAAAGTACAAAGTGAAACCTGCCCCTTTTTATATGTCAGCATACATTGTGGATGCTATCTGCTTTTTTACTCCTTTCCCTCTAATGATCTGGAGATGGACCCTGAGCAACACCAAGCATATCCATTTTTATCACTCCAATCTGTGGGAGGACAAAGCCAAAGATTTCTTCTATGAAATCTGTCATTATGTGGTGGTAGCGATTCATATTCCCCTATATGGTTTCCCACCTCCCATAATTTCAGACAAAATCATGGCCAACCTGGGAAAAATAGCAGACTGGTATATCGAGAAGAACTTGTCCTACATCAAAATTTTCGAGTGCTCGGTTCCCCCTCATGCTCTCCCAAATTTTTTACTAGATAGACTGGTATGCTGAGAAGTGGCATACCAAACCATGACAGGGGGCATCAATAAAGAATTGAAAGCGGCCCAGAAAAAGGTATAGCCAATGTTCCCTCTATAGGTTGGTATGTTTTTGTTGTTAGATTTCGGCCATTCGAAAGTAGAGGCATCATCTCTAGAAGACATCAAGTTAGTAGATATTGAGTTTAAAAGGAACTATCCCCAAAAGATCATGGAAGATCACCCGGATCAATACAATTTAAAGAAATATGTGCATGAGACTTCCCCACAGGATGAAATATTCAGGGGAGCCAGGTATTACAAGGAAGTATTGAACAAAGTCTGATCTCTGTCTCCAGATCAACTAGCTAGTTTCTACAATTTTCAAAAGAACAGAAAGAATAGTTTTCCAAAGGTATTACAGGGAGAACCAATAACACCTTCATCTACATAGGAAGCTACACCTCAGGGTTTGGAGGCATAAATTTTTGACAAATAGAGTACTAAGGAAAATCTGAAGGATGTCGAAGTCTCAATGTAGGAAGTGGATATTTCATTATCAAACCCACTAGGTACTCAGATGTAATCTCAACTTGAAGCTCTTCTAAAAAAGGGACAGGATACATCGTCATCTACACCAGATAAACTGACTACCAACACAACAGAGCAACAACCATTCACAAAGATAGTTAGCCCAATTTTTTCATTAACACCTTTATAGTCAAGTCGAGGAGATCCCAATTCTGAAGTCATATTTATAGAAGACCTTACTTTGATTTTAGCCGAAAAAATGTCTCCTTCAGACTTCTTTTTCAACAAGAAGAGGAGGGCCATAGTTAAAAGAGAAAGACATTAGAAGGATGGTCCAACAGTCAAAAGGCATAGAATGTTGTATGATGGACATGGCCTAGATGATTTAGAATTCGCTGTAGAAATGGCAGGTTCATTAGGTGCCTTTTCCACGACCAATCAGTGTTCAGTGGGAAATCTAGCTGAGCAGCTGAAACAAATGAACCTATTGGTAAGGAAGTTGCAAGACCAGGTGACGACCATGGAACAAGATGTAATAAATAAGATGAACACAAAATTTGAATAAGTCAGAGCCAATGACAGACATCAAATCCAACAGCTAAAAGCTAACCTAGATGAGCTCTATCAAAATTCACAGACCAACAGAGGGTTGGTCACTCAACATGAAGAATTGATTAAGCAATTACAGGCCAAGGTAGACTTGAATGCAGGTACAACAATAGAGATGGCCGCTTTTCAAGCTCAAGCACTGAAGGTACAGGAAAATCTAGAATCAACCCAACAAGATCTTTTTGAAAAAGTAGAAGCCATTCAAAACTATTATCGGGTAGTAGACCTTTCCCTGAAGAACATTTACATTAAAGAGAGAGATGCTCATTCATCTCGGGCTAATTTTCAGGAGGTTATATTACTAGTACCAAAAGGCGATGTATCATAGGTTCCTCGACTGTCTCTTTCTGAGCAAACCAAAGGCGACATAATTTTGAAGGCCTGGGAAACAAATCTTGCCGAAGGCAAGAGATTGGCCAGAGAGGTAAACGAAACTTGCCTAGAAGCAATATCTTCACTAGACAGAGGGCTACTTGATGTTGAAAGAAATACTATATCTGAAGCCCTGGGACAAATTGACATAGCAAAGAACCAATATAATTCTAGGACAAGCAAAGAAGAAGCCATGACAACCATCCAACAAATGAGCCAAATTGATCTGATCCAAATAAACAAGTGGATAGTAAATCCAAGATCTTTAGCAACATAAAAGATACAGGAAAATTTTCCTCAAGTAGAAAAGAAGCTATACATATTTGAGGAAAATGAAGCAACTGAACCTTCTGGGTTGGTGGTATAGTTAGTAGGTAGATGCGTCCAATGTGTTGAATATGGGAAAGCCAACAAATTTGGAAACAAGGGAGAAAACATGTGCATATGACTCACACAGGTCAAGATCAGATGGCAGTCATTTCCAAGCTAAAGGATGAGGAGAAGAAACGTCTATGCCAACAGACGAAGAGACAGAAGAAAAGGCCAATGGAACTTTTCAGTTTTACATGTAATATTTACTATTTTTAGAATTATAAGAAGTCCAACCGTTTTGAGTTGAGACCATTTTGTATAAATATATAGATCAAAGACTTATTTCAGACTGCTTCTTGCCGATTGTAATAGAGAAAAATCTCCTTACATAGTATTAATACAAGTGCAGCCGTAGATTCCAAGTTTTGTTAAATCTGGGTTATGTGTTTATTTTGTTTTCCATTTCTCACCATTTCTTTATGTATTCCTTGATAAATGTTTGATTCCAATTTAGTACAACAACTACTGTAATCACATGGTCTCAGTAACTTATTAACTAAGCAACTTTCCCTCTGAATTTACTGTGAGTAAATCAAGACCTGCCTGTTGTGTAGATTACTGCATTTTATACTTTATTCAAGGTTATACTATCTATTTTTCCTCTACTGCAAACAAGGTGGGACTCTTCAATAATTGATTCCCTGCTTCGTTTTACAGTTTTGTATCTTTCTCTCACACCATTCAATATTACAATTTTGGCTCAAACACGAAATAAGGCCTTTGTGTTGTCAAATTGTTAATTTCAATTAATGAATTTTTCTCATATAACTAAGGTAGAAAAAGAACTTTAAAAACACACTCTCTCAAAATTTCCCGATGGCTGACATTATTCTTTGAGCCTTAAGTTTAATATCGAGAACAACATTGGGGATAATGTTTTTTTGATCTAATTTTGGTTTGAGTGGGAGCTTGCACAAAATGAAACCTTGTTGTAGGGAAATGATGAGAAAGTCTATATTAAAAATGGGGAAGTTTAATGGCACTAAATTTGAGTTGTTGAAGCTCAAGATGGAGGATTTTCTCATATATTAAGATCTATGGGCTACGATATCTAGAACCAAACTCGTTGGTATGAAAGATGAAGAGTGGGTAGTGTTGGAGAGAAGTGTGAAAATCCTTAGTAGATTTTGTTTGGCCAATTTGGTGTTATTGAATGTTTCTGAAGAGAAAACTACATCAAGTCTCTAGAAAAAGTTGGGGGATTTGTACCAAGCTAAATCCTTGGTTAATAAAAAAAAATTGTTTTCCTTGAGAATGGGTGATGGTGATTCTATAGTTCAGAATTTGAATGTATTTAAAATTAATGTGACCCAATCAATCTTAGTTGGGGTGAAGATGGATGATGAGGATTGTTGTATGACCCTCTTGTGTTATTTTCCATATTCATGAGACAACCTATTAATGGCCATTGTAAGCACTATAAAGAACTTGTTGCTTGATGAGGTCATGGTTTCTTTACTCTCAGAGGAGGTGAGGCAGAAAGCTTTTGAATCCACCAATAAGGCCTTATTTTTTCATGGAATATTGAAGGAGAAAGGAGAGAAGAGGTAAAGGGACAAATCCAAATCCCATGGGAGACCTAAGTCTCCTTGAAATTCCAAAATGCTAGAAATACAACAAGGTTGGGAATTTCAAATGAGACTGCAAGGAAGAGAAAAAGAAGAATAAAAAGGAAAACAAGGATTATGATGATGAGTTTTAAAAATATTTTCAGGAGGATGGTGGAGATGCCTTTGTTTCATATTTGGAAACTCATGTAGGCTAGAGTGCATGGTTGATAGACTTTGAATCTTCCTTCCATATGAATTCCTATCAATACTATTTTTCAGTGTAGGAGAAACATGATGGTGGGATGGTATACCTTGGTGATGACTCTCCTTTCAACATATTTGGAAGTGGTATAGTCTTGATTAGATTCCTTGATGGTAGAGTGAAGGGGATCAATGTGGATTTTCACATTTTCGGTTTGACATGGAACCTAGTATCAACAAGCAAACTTAATGATGCACATGTGCATGTTGTTTTCTCTGAAAATGGTGTAAGATGGTCCAAGAAGCTATGGTGTCCGTTAAGGGTGTTTGTGTGGGCACTCTGTCCCATATTTATATGTGCACCATTCAGTGTAATAGTTATTCAATTTTTGTAGTTCAAAGATATATAGAATCTACACTTTCACAATCAAAACATGTATCTACTTTTGATAACCATGTTTTTTAGGTACCTAAACGAGCTCTCTCTTCAAAACACAAGTTATCTACAACTAATATAATGTTAAGGCATCAAAGATTGGGCCATATAGATGAGAATGGTCTATGAGCCTTGAAAAACAAATATATTATGGATGGATTGAATGATTGTGCTCTTGAATTTGATTTTTGTGAGGATTGCATATATGGAAAATGGAACCATGTTCAATTTTATTGTAATTCTCACAAATATTCTAGGTTTTTGGAATTAATTCATTATGATGTATTTGGTCTTGTTAAAGTTCATTCCATTTCTAAGGATTTGAATGATGTGTCATTCATTGATGATTATTATATAAGTACATGGGTTTATTTTCTCATAACTAAATATGAGTTCTTTAGTGTAATGTACCTAGGGACGATAATATGGGGTACCTAAGGAGGTACCCAAGGGGATAAGAATGTAATTTTACCATAATAATAGAATATTCCCACTATGTAATTAAAAGAAAAGAATACAATAATAAGGGGTAGTTGGCATAAAACCCCTAGGAATACTCATGACAAAATATAAATACACATGAGTATCATTATAATGGATAGGTGTTGGATTGTATTGTTTTGTAACAATCATGGCTTGTGGAGTGATTCCTTCAATAAGAAGTATTTGATGGTGTTACCCTACCTTAAGGGTTCTTCTCTCTATATTATTGGTGTTGTTCATGGTGAATGTTTTGGTATCTTGAATGTTTAAGGGTTTATTTTTAAATTTTTATGGTGGATTATCTCTTATATATTTGAATTTTAACTACAATTGGTATCATAACTCTTTATTGAACATGAATTGGGAGAATTTTTGGGCACAAAGTGGGAGACTTTTTTTTTCACAGATTTTTTACGGGAAAAAGAGGACGATGATATTTAGGTCGTTTATAAAACTCCATGTATATAATTTGAAGAATCAAACCATAGATCTGAATTCCTCTCGAAAATATTCCCAATTTCAAAAAAAAAAATCATCTAAAATAGAATCTGGGAAGTGGAGATATCATCAATTCAAAATCTGCATAGTTTTTAGCCAAACTAGTGCCATTAGATCCAAAAAGTATGTGATATTTCATAATTTGGGTCATAATATCCAATCATATAATTATAACTAAAGTTGTGATCGTTTTACGTTTTTAGTCTCAAACCCTAACTACATAAAGGAGCTCCATTGAAAAGTAAGTGATTCTCTTTGAAACTCTAGTTCTTTTTTTGGCAAGATGTATTTTACTAGCAAAGATGATGGTCCTAGTATTGAAGAATACATTAAAAATAGGAAGTCAATAGAAGGAAATTTGTGGACAATATCAGCATGTGTGACTTTAAAAGGTGATGTAGAAACTTGGTGGAATTCTCTTAGCCATAACAAGAAGGAAATTTCTGATGAAGAATATGAAAAATTATTTTAGACAGGTGGTCTCATGTTGTCAGGAAATATAAGAAGAGCACCAGGGATTTATTTCATCTGAAAACATCCTATTACAGGTTCATGTATGTATTCAACAAGAGAAGGTCATTGTTTATGTTAACCCTAGTTTCAAGCATAATCTCATCAATGTTAATTTGGCTAAAAGATTGCAAGTTTTCACAAAGAATATTCAAAGCACACATGTTGAAGGTGAAAATGTTCAAATTTTTAAAGATTTGAAGATTACCATGGATAAAT
>CBVK0100302220.1:0-17276 GCA_900067695.1 Picea abies | reverse complement strand
ACTAAAACTCCAATTTGAGGCCTTATATGAAGGAATTTGGCCCCATAAATGTGTCAAAATGAAGTTTGATCTAAAATAATAGATTGGAACGATAGTGAAATCTTTGAGATGAAACTCCCTACAAAATTTCATCCCAAACGGATAACCAAGTCAAAATTTATGACCCTCAGAAATCCCTGCATCACTCGCTTTGTGTTTGTCAATTGAGCCATCTGATTTGTATTTGTTCTCGAAGACCCTCTTGAAACCAATTGGTTTGGTTCTGAATGGATGGTCCACCAAATTCCATGTCCCATTCTTGATGAAAGCATCATAATCCTTCTGCATGGATTCTTTCCACTCATCATGAGAGAATATTATTCAAAGGATGTTGATTCAAAGTTAGTAGATAAATTCAATTCACAATCATATGAAACTCCCATATCATATACATCACATAGATATGAATTATCTACATCACCTCCATCTTGTCTTGTATAACTTATGGTTCTTGTATTTCCAACCTCATTAGGAAGAACACTCTCAAGTGTCTTTATGAGCCACTTTGGTCCTAGATGGTCCAGGTTGCTCCATTGATTGATAAGGTGTTGCATTTCCATCAAGGTTCAACATTTCAATCCTCTCAATCACAACATCTAAATAAACTTCATGTTTTGATGAAGTGGTTGGAACTTATTCATGAGGGGAGATAGGAATCCCCCCTTGAATATGTGTAATCCCATCATCAAAATCATGATATGTCTTTACATGGGTGAATCTCTTCATATGATCAAGTTATCACTCAACAATTTTGTCATTCTTGGTGGATTCAAGAAAAATAACATCTCTATAAAGAATGAAATTCTTGTTTACCTCATCATCAAGATGATATTCCTTGGTGGTATTTGAGTACCCCGAGAAGATTCACTTCTAATTGCTTGTGTTGACAAGCTTGTTTATTTTCTCCTTAGGAATTAAGGTATAGTAGGTGGAACCAAATACTTTCTCCTTAGGAATTAAGGTATAGTAGGTGGAACCAAATACCTTGAGATACCTCAATGAAGGAATGCAACCATACCACATTTCATAAGGAGCCTTGTTTCCTAGAGCATGAGATAGACTCATGTTTTTCACATATACTACACATAGAACTACATTATCCCAAAACATCAATTTCACGTTTTTTAAAAACATCATGGAATAAACCATATTTAAGAGAGTTATGTTCATTCTTCCATCTACACCATTCTATTGCGGATTGTATGGAGATATGGTTTGATGTTGAATCCCATGTGGTCAAAGATATTTTTAAAATTCATTAGATGTTTATTTTCAATACAAAGTGTGTCAATATGTGACGGTGGTTCATTTTGGATCCATACATGAAAGTTTTTAAAAGTTTCAAAAGCCTATGATTTATGTTTCAACAAGTACACCCAACACATCTTGGTGTAATCATCAATAAAATACATTTCAACAAGTACACCCAACACATCTTGGTGTAATCATCAATAAAATACATGGTGTGTTTATGTCCATTAATATATGGAATATGCATGGGGCCACAAAAATCAAAATGCATCAAACCAATTTTTCTTCATGCTCTAGAAGTGGAATCATGGAAAGGTTGTTTGTTATGTTTCCAAGGATACAAGTATCACATTGCTTCAATTTTCTAGGAATAGTAGGTAAACTAGAAACACCATTGTTTTTCAAAAATGAAGGTTGTCATAATTAATGTTTCCAAATATAGAATGACATAAGATACTAGATAGAAATGTACCTTCACCATGGTGAGAGGGGTATGCATATTTTTTTGCATGAAAAGATGTCCCTTTAAACTTCAACAATCGTTCATCCTCCACTCATGTCATAATGACCATGTTGTTGGAATCCTTCCTTATTTAAAATTTGACATCAAATATATGAACAAAGTGGCACTGTTGTTGAATTTGCACAAGAGACAACAAGCTCCTTTGCAACTAAGGAAAATAGAGCACATCATGTAGAAGAAAATCTGGGAATCTAGGCAATTTAAGCCTGACAATGTCAATTCATGAAAGTTTGAGACTTGATTTATTTGCAAAATAGACTATACCATCTACATTGTCAATGAAATGTTTGAAGAGGTATCTTAGGAAGTTCATGTGGCATGTTGAACCTATGTCAAGAAGCCATGAATCTCCCTAAGAAGCAAATGAAGAGTTAATTAAATATTCATTTAGTTCAATATTGCAAGCAATAATATAATGAGCAGATTCAGGTGTTTTACCTTTCACCAAATATGATACTATATATTTTTATTATTTTTATCTTTCTTGTATTTTATCTTGATCTATTTGAACATCGATGGCCACCCACCTATTCCAGTGGCTCGAAATATGGTTTTCCACCTTGGCAATTTTTCTACAGTCTTTTGGGTCCCAAACTTCCAAGGTCGTTTTGAATCCCTAACCGACGTTTTTTTGACATTTTGGGGCCCAGACGATATTCAAAGGTTTTTTCTTGGGCCCAATCGAAATGTGTTATTCTCAACTAGACCTTTCCAATGAGCTATTGTGCACCCCAAACAGAGATTGTATGCAAAATTTACTCCCTCGAAAAGTTGATGTATCAACTAACCCCATCAGGGCCCACAAAAATTTTGGCGTTTCATCTTCCAGGGTTAGGGTTTTGGATTTTATTTATGTTAAAAAGGCCTTTGGAGCCTCATTGTAAACATTATTTTCTTGAGAATAAGTGTATCCATCACATATTTTCTCAAAGATAAGCTTCCATCATTCTAGCGAGTTCATTCACTCTATTTTTATAGTTTACGTACATTTCTCTAATTAATAGAAATTGTATATTAATGTATCTCTATGTTTCTTGTAATATTTATGTGTATTCCATTGTTCTATCCCCACCTTCATTTTGTTCTCAAAATTATCTGGATCAGATATTTTCCCAAGGGATTATGCATGTCTTTGCCTCATGTCCATCCTGGCCACAATGGACATGGTGAAGATCAGATCTCTCACCTTAATTGTACCTACCCCCTTGCCTCTAAAATTCTTTCTTCCACATAATATTTTACTACCTTCTCCTATAGAATAATTACGTGTTTAATTCTTCCCTTTTAGAGAAAGACATGTGGTCTCTCCAGTGGGATGATCTATCTTATTTCCAAAATATTTCTCACATTCTGCAACTTTCACCACCAAAGAGTCAAATGTGATGGACCTCATTTGGCCACTAGCTTTGTAACATCCCTATGACCAATCTGCTATGATACCAATTTGTAACATCCCTGTCACTAATCTACCCTGATAGCAATTGTAACATACCTGTTACCAAAATGTAACATACCCAACATATTAGTTGGGTATCACACTCTGATACCAACTTGAAAAGTTACCCATCTTACTACTAAGCAACACTACTCCAAAATATTGTGCATAGATTCTACTCTATAAAATTAGTCTGTGCAAAAATACTTGATGTAACTTGCTTGACTCCAAGCTAGGTCACGCCACACAAACTTTCCTCTTTTTATAAAACTTATTATACAAAAAGTAACATAATACAACTGCGCACACAAGGATACTGAGAACATAACATTATTGTGCATTTAATCCACTCTGAACATGTGTTCACTACTGCGCACGCAACCATTCTGACATCACACACCAATTTTATTTTCATTGTGTGCGCGTACTACTTCCATGTGAACACAAGTGAATCTAGCCTCCTATGCACACAAATTATTTCCCTGCATACACGACCATTCTGACTTCACCTCAGAGTTTCATGACCATTATCATAAGTTTAACTTAACAGGAAAAACTAACAACAACTGCCATACTCATGCATGACTAGAAATACTAAATATTAACACCACACTTACATGTGCAAGCAACATTATATAGAAGAACAATAATTACTTATATGCAACAACATATAAGAATTAAACCCATATTAAACATAGATAATTAAGTACATAGTAAATGAGACAAGCACATAAAGATACTTATCTTTTATGAAAATTCACCAGATGCGTGTAGAGCTTAGACGTTTCTCCCATCCGTAAAATATGTTGCTTATATACTTTCAACAACAATTCACCCCCGAGTTGGGGCTTAACTCCAGTAAGGAAAACAGGTTCCTAATGCCACACTAAGGTATGATAATCAACGTAATTGTTTAGTCCAAGGTGTCACTACTGTAACTAGCCTACAACCTCTCATTCCTGATCTGCATGTCCCACCCAAGGAAGTGTGCTCCTTCTCTTCTCAACAGGCCTTCAGATGCCCCACTTCCCTTCCAGGACTTCAACAACAGGTCAAACATGAAGTCTCATATCTCCACAACTAATTCCCAACGCACCAGGGAAACATTCCCAGCAAAAATATCACTTGGAGAGGATGCTCACAGGCCTGAAAACCCACCTCTTTGAAAACAAATATCTCACCTAGAGAGAATGATCATGGGCCTGAAAACCCACCTCTTTGAGAAAAAATATCTCACCTAGAGAGAATGCTCATGGGCTTGACAAACTGTCTCTTCGACAACAAATACTCTAGTTACAATACAAGAAACTCCTTTACAAGATTTTATCTATTGATAAGGTAATATTCCTCTTTACTCAGTTGGTCTGACCCCTTCTACACATGAGAAAATGAATGAATTTTCCAAAAAGAATGAATTCCCCCCACAAAATACACTAAAGCCAACAATATATATTGCATGTCTTAAAATGGACACTTGTCACCTTTAGAACTAGCTTTAGCAACTTGGTGACTCATTCCCATCCCATGAGAACTTAGGATAAATAAATATCCATAATTACACTTTTTAGAAATATTAATAAAATATTCCCTTGGAATTAAGTCCCCCCTTTTCCCTTTTTGGTGGAGTTATCCCCCCATCTCTTTTCGTCTGATATGTTTGTGCACAGTGATGTGATATTATTAATAACTTGAGTGTGATTAAATTTTCCAAAGATAGGCGCACTGACCTATTAGCATCTCGACTCACATGTGATTTCTACTACATGTGCAATCATTCTGGTGTCATACACAAATGTTGTTTTCCTTATGCGCACAGACTGCTTCCTTGCGTGCAAAAGTGAATCCAACCTCTTGTGTGCATAGAGTATTTCCTTACGCACACGACCATTCTCACCTCGCCTCAAAGACTCATGACCATTATTATAAGGTTAACTTAACAAGAATAACTAATAACAATTCTCATACTACGCATGTACGACTACAAATATTGAATATCAACACCACACTTACATGTGAAAGCAACATTATACATAATAACAACAATTACTTATATGCAACATCATACAGACAGGACCAATCCTCTCTAGGATTTCAAATGGCCCACAATAGCATGCTGCCAACTTTGAACAATTTCCCAACTTCAAGGAATTATGTCTTGATTTTAATTTCAAGAACACATGGTCACCCACTTTAAACTCTTTGTGGGTTCTACCTTTATCTATGCAACTTTTCTATCTTTATTGGGAAATCTTTAAATTCTACCTTATCTTTACCATCTGCTCCTCCATTTCCCAGAGCAGATTTGACCCAACCACTGCATGGTCTCCTGGGTTGTCCCAACTCACTGGTGCATTGCACTTTATACCATAAAGTGACTCAAATGGGATCATATTTAAATATGTTTGATACCCATTGTTGTAAGAAAACTCTACCAAGTGAAGGTAGTCTTCCCATTTTGATAGTTTATAAATCACATACAACTTGATCATATCTTCAATCACCCAATTTACCCTCTTTATTTGTCCATCTAAATCTGGGTGATAGGTTGTGCTAAAGTTCAAATTTTTCGCAAATCCTTTGAATAACCATTTCCAAAATTTCTATGTGAACTTGGAATCTTTGTCAGACACAATTGTCTTAGGTACACCATGCAACTTAGAAATTTCTCGCATGTATATTTCAATGATGTTAGTTGCCTTGTGCATTGACTTCACTGGAATACAATGGACAACTTAAGTAATCTTGTCCACCACTACCCTAATAGAATCATGTTTCTTATAAATCCTAGGCAGCTTAGTAATGAAGTCCATGGTTACAACTTCCCACTTCCACTCAGGAATGGGAAAAGGTTGTAGCAAACTAGTTGGATGTATGTGCTCATCCTTGACATTTTGACATTCAAGGAATATAGCAATAAAATAAACAACGTCATTTTTCATGCTTGGCCAATATTATTTCTTTTTTACCGCTACAATTATTTTCTGGTAGCCTAGATGTCCTGCATAAAGAAGTTTATTCATCTCTAACAATAACATATTTTTCAACTCTTGAACATTTGGCACATAGACTCTGTTCCTATAAATGAGGATTCCATCCTCTTTTAGCTCATAACCTTCAAATTTTTGTTGCAACATACCTTGTCGTAAATTCTCCTTTATGTCCACATAGTGTTGATCTTATTTGGAAACCTCTAAAATTATGTCACACAAATCTGATTTTTACATGCTAATAGTTGTAGCATGCATTTCATGAACCCTCTTGCTGAGTGCGTTAGCCACCTTGTTATCTTTTCCTCTGATATGATTTATGTCAAAGTCATACTCACTGAGGAATTATAACAAACTTTTTCTGGAAATTAAACTTGGTTGTCCAAACAAATACTTCAGACCACTATGGTTTGTTCTCAGCTCGAATCTTTTACCCATGAGATAGTGCCACCACATCTTCAAGGCATGCACTACGGTTGCCAATTCTAAATCATGAGTAGCATAGATCCTTTCATGCTCTTTTAACTTTCTTGATTCTTAGCATATCACATGCCCATTTTGACTAAGGACTACATCAATCCCTTCCTTGCATGCATCTGTGCACATAACGAAGTCTTTATTTGAATCAACAATTCTCAAAATTAGCACACTTGTCAACAAACTCTTCAAGTGTTGAAGACTTCTTACACAATCCAGAGTCCATTCAAATCGTACACCTTTGTTTTGCAAGGAGGTAATTGGGTGCATAATTTTTGAAAATCCTTCAATAAACCTTTTGTAATAACCTACAAGTCTCATGAAGGAACTTACCTCTGCGACATTTCTTGGTGTCGACCATTCCTCAATGGATTTTATCTTTTCTGGATCCACAACTATTCCTTCCTTGGAAATGATATGACCCAAATAATGAATCCATCACTAGTAAAATGAGCACTTTCTCAACTTTGCATACAACTGATGTTCTCTCAAAACTTGTAGCACCATCCTCAAGTGTTTCTCGTGATCTTCTTCAGACTTTGAGTAAATAAGTATGTCATCCAGAAATACAATGACAAACTTATCTAAGTAATTTCTAAAAACTCCATTCATAAAACACATGAAGACAATTGGTGCATTTGACAACCCGAATGACACCACTGTGAACTCATAATGTTCATACCTCGTTCTAAAGGCATTATTGCTGATGTATTTTTCTTTAATTCTCACTTGGTGATATCCAGATATTAGATCAATCTTTGAAAATATCTACATGCCCCTCAGCTGATCAAAGAGGTCATCTATCTTTGGAAAATGATACTTGTTCTTTATTGTTACTTTGATCAACTTCCTAAAGTTGATACAAAGCCTCAATGTACCATCCTTATTCTTCACAAACAATACATGGGAACCCCAAGGTGACACACTTGGGTGTATATACCCCTTCTTCAGAAGTTCTTCAAGATGCATTTACAATTCGTTCAACTATGGAATACTCATCCTATAAGGAGTCTTGGATACAGGTTCTTCTCTAGGTTTAAGATTTATAGAGAAATCAATATCTTTTTTCAATGGCAACCCCAATATCTCTTTAAAGACATCCTTAAATTCTTTCAGTACTGCACAATATTCAACATTTGGCACTTTATCCTTAGGTGCCTCCTCCATGTGCCCTACAAATACATGAAATCCTTTCCTGTAGATTTTCTTCAATTGCAAGGCTGCAACTTCTTTGATAGTTACAACTCTTGTTAAGTCTTGAATTTTTCTTAAGTTTCCTTTCTCATCCAAGAAAATAAATCCCTTATTGTAACAATCTAGAATGACATGATGTTGTTCCAACCAATCCATACCAATGAGACAATCATATGAGCCCAAAGGTATGATATTAAAATAAACTTTTGTGTGCATTCCATTCATTTCCATTGGACATGACCTATCTGTCTCATAAATTTCCCTTTTTTCTCCTGTAGCTAACTACACCAACCAAGGTTTTCCAAGCTTACTTCTTGGCAATTGGAATCTTTCCACCATCTTAGGATTTAGATAAAAATGACTAGCTCCTGAATCAATTAAAATAGCAATGGGTTTTTCATTAATCTTAACTTCCAATTCAATCACGTGTGAGTGAAACTCAACTTGCTTGTTATCCAGGGTTGTGTAAATCCTAGGTACATCTCCACCCATGTATTCAACTATCATAGCTTTTTGTACAATGTGCGTACTCCTAGCTTTTTCACTTCTTTGAGGGAAATTTATGTGCATATGATCTCTACCACAACCCCAACATTGAATAGGTTGTTTCCTTGTTTTTTTCCCCACTGTCTCCATCATTCTAGGCTCCTTGGGAGTTGGTTGTCCTTGCACAATATTTATAAAAAATGGTGTCTTAGTCCCCTTCTTCCTCTGTTCCACCTTGATTTTCATCTTATCTTCCAAAGCCTTTTGGAAAGTCGGTCTTCCCTTTTGTTGATCATAAATACATTTAGCGCACCTTATGGTTTCCTCTAATGTCTTGGGGTCATCATATTGTATCTTGTCACTGATAATGAGGCAAGCCCACTCAAGTACCTCTGAATTTTAGCTTTCTCATTCTTAATGAATGTGAGATATTTCAGAAGCTCTAAGAATCTTCTTTCATTCTCATCTATTGTCATACTCCCAAGTTTGAGTTCAAAGAACTCCTTCATTTTCTTGTCATAGTATCGCTTGGTTAAGTATTTCTTTTAAAAATACCTCTTGAACTCCCTCCAAGTAACCTTATTATCATCAATGTGATGCACTTGCTCAAACTGATCCCACCACATTGATTCCTTTCCCTTTAGCTGATAGATGGAAATTCTCCCTTCTTCTTGCATAGAATAATTATGCAGTTGGAAGTACTTCCTCATACCAATCAACCAGGTCTCTGCATCTTCATCCCTCTTGTGCTCGCCATCAAAGGTAGGAGTCTTGATCTTATTCATTTCTCCTTGTATCTCATCCACCCTAATCCTCCTCTTATTATTTTTGATAGGAGATGGACTTGAGCTACTGCATGCTTTCCTAAATGAAATATTTTGTGAGTGAGGTTGATGCCTATAAACACTTCTTGCTTCTCTTATTTTCTCATCATGAGACCTGCGAATTCTTGACTTTCTCAACTCTATCTCCTTATCCATTTTATTTTCTATTATGTCCAACCTTTGCATCAACTTGATATTGAAGTCATCTTGTTTCTCCTTGGCTTTCATAAGCCTTTCATCATCAACTTTATAACTTTGAACATGTTTTTGTAGTCCCTTTATGGTTTCTACCAATTTTATGCACTCCTCCTTGGATTCTATACCTTCAACACCCAAAATGACATACAAATCCCTGAATTCATCATCATGGTTGTAAGCTCTCTGTGCATATTCCATGCTTTTTTACTTTCTACACTGATTATGTCCTACTCTAATCATTGTTAATTTTGCAAAATGTGTGGGCAATAAGATTTGTTAGATGAATTCATGCAACAACTTTATGAAAGATCTACATCATTTTGTTAGAATCCTTTCTTCTGAAACCCATGCACACACTGGTATTCACATGTACCAATGTGTGACATCAATATTTAACATATACATTGTGTATCAATATTGCGCATGCACCAAAAATTTTGCTTCGCACAGACCCAATTTTTAGTGTGCACACCACGCCTCATTGTTTTTTGTGTATTTCCAGTGTTGCACCCCACAAAGTCAAAATTTAGAATGCATGCTTGCACATTCTTAGTTTAGGTGCACCATGGTCACACTGTAATTCCAAATTCAACCACTTACTAGTCTGAATTTTTCCTTAAGTAGAAACTTGACCCATGCATGCTCAGTGTTGAAATTGGAGCTCTGATACCAATTTGTAACATCCATGTTACCAATATTCTCTAATACCAATTTGTAACATCCCTATTACCAATCTGCTCTGATACCAATTTTTAACAACTCCATTACCAATCTAATATGATACCAATTTGTAACATCCCCATTACCAATATGCTCTGATACCAATTGTAACGTACCCATTACCAAAATGTAACATACCCAACCTCCTAGTTGGGTACCACGCTCTGATACCATCTTTTAATGTTACCCAAATTAATACTAAACAATGCTACTCTGAAATATAATGCGCATATTCTACTCTATAACATCAGTCTACACAGAAATACTTGAAGTAACATGCTTGAATCTAATATGGGTCACGCCACACAAAATTTCCTCTTTTTACACAAATTATAACAGTGGAAGTAACACAATACAACTGTGCGCACAAGCATACTGAGCACACAACATTATTGTGTGTGTAATCCACTATGAACATGTGGTCACTACTATGCATGCAACCATTCTGGAGTCACATGCCAATTATGTTTTCCTTGTGCATGCAAACTACTTCCTTATGCACACAAGTGAATCCAGCCTCCTATGCACACAGAGTATTTCCCTGCGTGCACAACCATTCTAACTTCACCTCAGAGACTCATGACCATTATCATAAGGATAAATTAATAGGAAAAACTAACAACAATTGTCATACTCATGCACAACTACAAATACTAAATATCAACACCACACTTACATGTGCAAGCAACATTATACAAAACAACAATAATTACTTGTATGCAACAACATACAAGAATTAAACCCATATTAAACATATATAATTAAACACACATTAAATGGTACAAGCACATTAATATACTTATATTTTATGAAAATTCACCAACTGCGTGCAGAACTCAAACATTCCTCCCAACCATAGACATGGTTGCTCATATAATTTCAACAACAGGTAACCCCTGAGATGGGGCTTAACTCCATTGGGGAAAAATATTTCCTAATGTCAGGCTAAGGTATGATAATCAACATAATTTTTCAATCCAAGGTGCCACTACTGCAACTATCATGTAGTCTCTCATTCCCCACATGCATGTCCCACCCAAGGAAGTGCCCCCCTTCTCTGCTCAATAGTTTCTCAAATTCCTCACTTCCCTTCCAAGGCTTCAACAACAGGCTAGATACGAAGTCTCAGAGCCTTGCAACTAGTTCCCAACACACCAGGGAACAATTCCCAGCAAAAATATCACCTGGAAAGGATGCTCACGAACCTGACATCCTGCCTCTTCAATAAAAAATATCTCACCTACAGAGAATTCTCACGAGCATGACAACCCACCTCTTCAAAAACAAATCTATCACCTAGAGAGAATGCTCACAGACCTGACAACCCGCAACTTCGACAACAAATACTCTAGTTACAATACAAAAAACTCCTTTACAAGATTTTCTCTGTTGATAAGGTAAGAGTCATCTTTCCTCAGTTGGTCCGACCCCTTCTGCACATGAGAAAATGAATGAATTTTCCAAAAGAATGAATTTCCCCCCCGAAATACATTAAAGCCAACAATATATATTGCATTCCTTAAACTGGACACTTGTCACATTCAAAACTAGCTTTATCCACTTGGTGACTCGTTACCATCCCTCGAGAATTTAGGATAAATAAATATCCATAATTACACTTTTTATAAATATTAATAAAATATTCTCTTGGACTTAAGTCCCTCCCTTTTCCATTTTTCGGTGGAGTTATCCCCCCATCTCTTTTCGTCTGATCTATATGCGCACAACAATGTGATATTATTAATAACATGAGTGTGATTATATTTTACAAGGATAGACACATTGGAATATTTACATCCTAGCTCACTAGCCTCATAACCACACATGATCTTCAACCTCAAATACACGCGTGCACACACACGATTGTAAGAAGAAGATCGCTGCAGAATTTGAGATGAAAGACCTAGGCCTAATGTATTATTTCCTAGGTCTTGAGGTTTGGCAGAGCCCAGAGAAGATCTTCCTTAACCAAGGAAATTATGTAGTTGAAATACTGAAGAGGTTTGATATGTTGGAGTGTAAATTCATGAATACAACCATGGAAACTAAGTTGAAGCTCTTGGTTGATGCTTCGTCAGAATTAGTTGATGCTACATTGTACAGATAGATTATTGGATCATTGATGTATCTGACGAACACCAGTTTAGATATATGTTTTGTTGTGAAAACCTTGAGTCACTATCTGGTAGAGCCCAAACGTGTTCACCTTCTTACTGCAAAACATGTGATGAGATACCTTAAAGGTACGTTGGAATTTGGTCTCTGTTATAATGGAGATCGTGACTTGAGAATGATTGGTTATACCGATTCAGATTGGGAACGAAGTGTTTCTGACAAAAAGAGCACTTCAATATGTTGTTTCAATCTGGGGTCATCCATGATTTCATGCTAGATTAGGAAGCAATCTAGTATTTCTCTCATCACAACATAAGTGTAATACATTGTTGCATGTTCCGCTAGTTTTGAAGCCATACGGCTAAGGAAGTTGTTGACAGGTCTATTTTATCTGGATATGGAAGAAATCATGATTCTATGTGATAACCAGAGCTGCATAAAGATAACAGAGAACCATGTTTTCCATGACAAGTCGAAGCACATAGAAATCCAGTATCACTACATTTGTGATATAGTGGAGAGGGAAGCCATAAAGTTCCAATATGTTGGCAGAGATGAGCAGGTTGCAGATATGTTGACCAAAACTCTATCTCGAGACAAGCTTAATAACTTCTCTAAAATCAACAAACTTAATAGGAAAAAATATCAGCATTTGGAAAACTCATGCACGACCACAATAATGAACATCAACACCATACTTACATGTGAAAGAAACATTTAACATAATAACACCAATTACTTATATGCAACAATATACAATAACTAAACACATATTAAGCATAAATAATTAAGCACTCAATAAATAATACAAGCACATAAAGACACTTATATTTTATGAAAAGTCACCAACTATATGCAGAACTCAGATATTTTTTCCAACCATAGACTATATTGCTTATATACTTTTAACAAAAAGTCATGCACCCAATATGGGGCTTAACTCCACAAGGGAAAAAGGGTTCCTAGTGCCAGACTAAGTTTTGATACTCAATAGAATTTCTCAATCCAAGGTACCACTCCTGCAACTAGTATACAATCTCTCATTCCCCATGCACCTGTTACACTCAAGGAGGTGTGCCCCTTATTTGCTCAAAATTCCCTCGGCTACCCTACTTCCCTTCCATGGTTCCAACAAAACACTGGATAGGAAGTCTTAGATCCCTTCAACTAATACCGAGTGCACCATGGAACCATTTCTAGCAAAACTCTCACGTAGAGAGAATAGTCACGGGTTTGACAACCCACCTCTTCCACATTGAATCTCTCACCTAAAGAGATTGCTCATGGGCATGACAACCCACCTCTTTGATAGAAAAAATATGGTTGCACTTATGAAACCCCTTACAATCTATTTGATCTGCATATAAGGAAATAATAAGATTTTCCCACAAGTTTGACCCCTTCTCTACAAGAGAAAATGAAAAATGACCTCTAAAGAATGAGTTCTCCTCCCCCTGAAATACATTGAGCATAGAAATATATATTGCATGCCTTAAACTAGACACTTTCCACATTCAAAAGTAGCTTTATTGCATGCCTTAAACTAGACTCGTTTCCATCCCAAGAACTTAGGATAAAAAATTATTCATAACATACCCTTTTTATAAATATTAATAAAATGTTCCCTAGGGCTTAAGTTCCCTCCCTTTTCCTTTTTACGGTAGAGTTAGTGCCACCTCTATTTTCATATGATCTGACTAGTGATGTGATATTATTAATGATTCTGATTACATTTACATGTATAGGCGCACTGGCCTATTTGCATCTGGGCTCACCAACCTCATAACCACAAAGGATCTCTAACCTCAATACATACGCATCCATATGTATATATGTATGAAAGTATGTATGCATAACTAAGATCGATGTGCACTTCCAAGTAATTCCTGTGTACTTGCTCAAGTGTGTGCAACACTGTAAAATGTGTGCACCCTTTCTTTGATGTGAAACCACCCACACTTAGCGAGGTGTGCACAACACTATAAAATGTGTGCACCCTTTCCTTGATAAAAATTCTCACGCACTACTCAAGTGTGTGCAAAACCAAAACTTGGTTCCATCATCTCATCAGCCTATATGTACATTTACATTTACAATTGGTACCAATGGCTCACTAGCCTATATGTATAATTACAAATGAGGTTTATATTAGGGACATTACAAGCTTGCATGGATTCAAGGTAGTGAGAATATGTAGGGTAGAGGGCCTTAATGAAGGTCGTGAGAGGAATATCTATCTTCACTCCAATGGAATTGATGTCATTCATTATGGATTTAACCTCAGAAGCTAAATCCATGGGATCATCATCCTTCAAATCTAAGTTGAATAGCTTCACCATTAATTATATGAGTTCCAATTTTGAGTGTGAGTCATACAAATCCTTCAATTTCTTCAAAGCACCAGATGATTATTTTATAGAAATAATATGGTATCTCACCTCTTCACTTACTGTAGCGGAAATCAAGGAATATGTTTTCTTGTCTTTGTTCTTCCATATGGAAATCTCCTTATCTATTGTAGGTTTGGTAGGTCCACTATCAACTTATTCTTCATAAATTCCATCCCACAAATCATTAAAAATTAGAGTGTGTTTGATCTTTTTGGACCATTCTAGGTAAAAACAAATCTAGTCAACACCATGCCAACACTAGATATGAGAGAATGCATTTTCCAACACCAACTTTAGCAATATGGAAAAATCTATCCATGAATAATAAATCACACAGGTTGGCTGCATTTTGAATGAATGTTATGGAAAAACTACAACCAAACGAAGAGGTTTGACATGATATTGAGCTAAGCATCTAGTTCTAAGTATCATAGAATGGAGACCAAGGACCATGTTTCCTGCTTCTAATCACTCAACTCCACGATGTGTTTTATAGAATAATAATTTAATATGGTTTGAATATTTTGTTCCTCATTTAGATGAGACTCAAACCAAACCCTCCATTTTTTTGCGTCTAGGGCTTCCCTAGTTAGAATCTTATGAAGGGAAGCAATTTCTTTGAAAAATTTCAGCAGCTCATGGTACATTTCTTATAAATCACTGGCCATGACACAACAACAATAGAAAGGTGCCATCGTAAATGTAGGAGGGTCAATGCTGGAAATTTTCAAAGAGGTAGGAGATAAAATGCATTGCATCGATACTTTTCATCTAAAGAATGTGGAGAGCGTTGGAGAAATAATATTGGTTCTGATGTAGAGAGACATATATCTGATATGACACCAAAGTGGGGGGTGTATCTATGCGAGTTAGAGAGAATGTAACACCCAGGGGAGGAGAGAATCATGGAGTTAAAATAATATTCTCTGATACCACTGATGGGTACAGGGAATAAATCCATGGATGTGTGTTTCATTAATGTGATCTATACATTAATACATTGAGGATATGGCTCTTGGTTTCATCTTCCAAGACCTTCGATGACTCTTGACATTCTGTTAAGAACCAAACATCAATATAGCATAGAAAATCCTCAAGAAAAGTACTCAACGCCTTGAAAAAGAGATAATTTCATATAATAAGCCTCCATTTACAATTGGTACCAATGGCTCACTAGCCTATATGTATAATTACAAAGGGTTCGTATTAGGGACATTACATGCACTTTGGGTTATGTTGGGAGACTAAACAAAGAAGGACAAGGTAAGGTGTTAGCAAAGAATGGGTACACCAGTTGCACTAGAAGTTATAGAAAAAATTGTTTGCACATGCCAGGAGAATGAAAATGTTTTTGATTGTAGTAGGAAGGACAAGGAAAGTGATGTAGTACTTGATGAAACATAGATTTATTTTGAGTTTGATCCAAGGGAAGAATGTGGAAATTCTTATGAAAGAAGTGTAGATTGGTTGTGGTAGTAGCAAAACATTGGAAAATGATGAACAAATAAGGTAAAACAAGGTAATTTTTTGTGAGGTGCATTGACCAAATTGTAATTTGAAGACGTTGAACTTCTCTCCATAGAAGACGCTGGACTTCTCTCCATAATTGTAATTTGTAAAAATATTAAAAGGAGTAAAATACAATTGTCACATACAAGAGAAAGTTGCAACACTTACATTGTAAAAATGACTTATGTAGCACCCTAGGAAAGCAAGCCATAGAGAGAAAAAACCACAACTTTTAGTGGTTGATACAAGTGGTTATGGGATACCCGCATGAATGAAATTGCAATTATTAAAGGAGCCAAAAAGCCACAACTTTTAGTGGTGGGTACAATTGATTTGGAGATACCCATTTATGAAATTGTTGGTTCATGCACGTGTTCTTTTATAAGGAGATACCCATTTATGAAATTGTTGGTTCATGCACGTGTTCTTTTATAATTGTTTGCGCAATAAATTCACTGCTAGAGTAGAGATAGTTCATGCAATGAGTTAAAGATATTAATTCTACTTAAAAGACACATGGTTTTACTAAGAACTGCAAAAAAACACGAAGGTATTTGTTTGCATCTTAATGACTTATAATTAGTATGAATTGCAAAAAACAAATTTAAAATTGTGATGGTAATGTTGCAGTGGATAATTTCTATTCCTTTACATAGCCATATGTTACTAGTTTGGTGAGTGACTCATCATGTGTAGCAAATTATGGCAATCAATTGTGGAAGGATGAAAATGCATACCTTTCAATGATCCAAATGAACATAAATGTCTTTCATCAAAGTACTCAAATGTTTTATAGGTGTTAAATCTCCTATATAGAAGGGAAATAAGTGAAGAAAACTTTGAAAATTCTTTGTGGTACCTATAATCATCCATGATGGATTGAGTTAATATTTTTTGATTGTATGTAAATCAACTTTAAAATTAAAATTGTGATACCATATAATCATTAAACTTATGTGATAAAATGAAATAGTAGAATGATATGAACAAATATTAAATTATTTACAATATCAATATAATGGACTCTATTATATAGAGTGTATAGGTTGTCACATCTAACTTATTCTAAATATAACTAAAGAGGTTGAGAGAATATCTCAACCACACACCAAACTAGGATCTCACCAA
>CBVK0100302214.1:0-10119 GCA_900067695.1 Picea abies | reverse complement strand
ATCATATAATCATACTTGTAATGATGTGGAAAATAATACACCTTCCCAATTTCCATGCCATTGTTGAAAATATTTAAAGGGAAATATTACTTGCTAAGTGAATGCTTAGGTCGCTTCATATATTAACATCACTTTTAATTTTTTTGTTCTTTATTCTTTTGTGCAAAATATTTTCCACACCACATAAACCTTCTTTTTTTCTTCATGTTTTGGGTTTAAATCCAAACACTACAACCCAAAACACATATTTCGCCAAACATTGTATGAATTCAAGGCTTGCACATTGGTTCACATTGCTTTAAATATTTATGATTCTTATCATGGAGTTTTGATCTCTTTCATTAGAAGTCCCACATAATTTCCAACCTTTGGGATCTAATACCACTTATAAGGATCATGTAGGAGAGTTTAAAAAAAACACTTACTTTAACTATTAAATCAATCAAAATATGTACATAGATGACATTTTGTATTGAAAAAAAGAAGTGTCGGGTCACATTAAGGAACAACCACCACCTTGGATATTTTTAAAATAAAATCCTTCCTTTAACTATTAAATTGAGTATAAAATGAATATATAGATAATTTTATATAGAAAAAGGCAAGGTTTGGATTAGTGAGGATGGGCTCTCACCCATTGTTTCCTTGTTCAATCCTGAGAGGATTTTCAACTTTTGAATGGATAGAGAAAGCCATTAGAATATGTCATGCTAGGGTATAGGAAGGGAGGTCAACTATGGTGTCTCTCTTGACACTCTCGAATAGCTAAACCAATACAATGGTGAGATTTTCCTTTAGATTATTGGCATTGGCGAGACTAGCTTGAGGAGAACAAACAATTAGAAGGTGGTTCCTTGTTGATGGTGCAAGGTGCACCAACCCAAAACTCTATTCATTGGTGTAGATGTGCCATTCCCACATATATTTTTATACATGCACTGTGATATATTTTAAATATATATTTTTCGCATATCAAGAAGTCTCCATACCAGGTAAAACAATTACAATGTTGAATTCCTAAAAAGAGATTCATTTCTTCCCATTTCCAATGAAGAATAAAATTTATATTATAACATGTTTTCATGTTGCATTGAACTCAATGAGATTACAAATTGTATCCCTCAAAATGGAAACCTTTCAGGATATAGGGGAAGAGAATAACAAGCTACAAAACTATGAAACTCGTTCCTAGGTTAACATGTAAAATTCATGTAACCAAAGAAAATGTTTCAAAGTGTCCTTTCTTCCACATAAGGACATTTTGGTTGGCTCATCTCTAGGTATAGGTTGTTTATATCCAAATCCTCAAATACCAAGGGGAAAGGTCTTCTTTGACTCCACAAAAGGCTCCAAAATACTATTAAGAGTCTATGATCCAGGTGGATCTCGGTGGCCATCCACCTTTTCTATTGAATCAATGTTTTCAAGCATGTGGTTTTGATAAATCATGATATTTACCCTTTTGATGGGGAATGCAATGTAATTCCATATCCATTTGTTAATTACAACCATCATATGTACATTCCTACAATGTTAATGCATTATATCCGATTGGAACTCTGCAGTTAAACACGCTTGGGATAGAGTGGTACTAGGATGGATGACCTCTTGAGAACTCCTAGTGTTTTACATGCCTAAATAATTTTGTAAACTTAGACCAATTTATCCCATATGCATCATGGGAAGTATTCTCCTCTCACTCTCTCATATATAATAAAGGTGAAGGAGGTCCTTTGAGTATTCAATGGAGTGTGATGTAATGCTTTTTTGAAAATGAGAGTGGTCGACATCTCTTTCTCTTCAGAGATAAGTGATGCAGAGCCCCCCCTTCAATCCTTGGGACTGCGCGACCTCCTTGTCTAGGATTGATCGACTTCAGGAGATGAATCAACTCACAAGTTCACACTGAACCCCTTCTACTTTCTCCACAGGTCAAAGTCCTTATCCTCGAGTGAGAAATCCCCCTTTTGGGAGTTTCTGAGTACCTGCAGAGTCCTCCACGTGACCCTAGTCAAAACCATGGGTTTAAACCTTCATGCCTGCACACTTCAGAAATTTGTGCTTTGGGGGTTCTCGACACACCTAACTCCAAATACACCAAACTCAGGACTCGTGAACACACATGGACCAGATATACGATTCATGCTCCTTTCACAACCAACGATTGAGATTTACTTTAGGATTCCGGATTTGGGAGTTCCGAGTGTTCCAAAAACCTATTTCCTCCAAAGTAATTTTACCCAGAGTTACAGATCAATTGCCACGTTCTCTTCTTGATCAATGAATGTGATCTACTTCGAGACTTTGACGTTCGGGAGTTTGGAATGATCCAAATCATTTTCTCCCCAAAGTACCTTTACCCAGAGTTACAAACCAAGCTCCATGTGCTCTCCTTGATCAATGAATGTGATCTACTTTGAGATTTCGACGTTCAGGAGTTTCGAACACTCCAAATCCTTTTCTCCCTGGAGTACTTTCCACGTGAACCTGTGGATCAAGTGCCACACGTCCTTCTCCAATGGACGGTTCCGATGGACTTTGACACTTTGGGCTTTTTGTCCTTTGGGACTTCACTCCTCATTTTCCTTGAATTTTTCTATCTTCAAAGTTACGAAGATGACACCACATGTCTAGGAAATCGACGGTCAAGGTTTTGTCTTCTTACCTTTTGGAGCTTCGAACGACTTCCGATCAATGACTTCTCCTTCTCCTTTCTCATTCCTCCGAAGTCCTTGATTTGTTGACGTGTGTCCCTCTCAGATCAATGTTCACGATTTACTTTGGAAGTTCGGGCTTTGGGAGTTTTGGCTTCACTACTATTGTTTTCCTTTGGAGTGCTCTTTTCCCGAAGTACACGGACCTCTGCCATGTGTCCTTCCTCAGATCGACGACCTTGATGGACTCCGCTACTTCATGACTTCGTGAGTCTTTCTCTTTTCTCCATGCAAATATTCCATAGCTTTACCTTGCAGACTCTCTAATATGCTTCCATGTACCCTCCTCTAGATCTACGGTCCATATGGGCTTCAACTTTGTAGCTTTGAGAGCTTTGACTCCGTCACAAATGAAAAACGCTGAACACTTGAATTTCGAAGGACTCCATAGTTTAGCCTCCTCACACCTTCTCGATATCTAACAGTTTTCAATGACCCCAAATTCCTCTGAAGGGATCTTAACCGTCAATCCTTGAAATTCAATAGATTTCACCTTTCTGTTAAATCTTTATCTCTATCTCTTCTGAGCTTGATTCCTCTGAGGAATTTGACCTCTAACGCACTTCTTGCGATCCTAGAATATTTGACAAAGTTCAGACTTAGATATTTATTAAAAATAAATATTACTACACACTCCTTGCACTTCACAGTCCTAATCTCTTGACACTTAGTCGATTCTTGACCCTGCGCACTCCCTACAACACTCAGTCTTAGTTTCTCGTTATCCTTTCTAAGATTCTCTGAGTCAAATCTAGACTCTGTCGATGCACACCTTGCATATAGTACACACTCCTTGCATCCGATCTCTCACAAGAGAAACAATTGAAACTTATTTAATATTTCATAGATTCATACATTCAACATGGTAACTCATGCTTTCACCAGTGTAATTCACACATGCATGAAAACACAAAATAACAGAAAACAAAATGTAAAAAAAAATCTTACCATTCACTCAGATAGACAAGAAATAGTGACACATGCATTTGGATCAATATTTCTCTGTTACATTCATTCAAAATTACGTGAGCTATACCAACATTCAACAACTTCTAACTAAATCTCAACAACAAAAATACTCAACTAATTGGAAACTACTATTATATTCAGCAGCCTAATCTCCAACAGCCTCATTTGGGCATACAACACCTGTACTTATACCAAAGGGACCCTAGGGTTCCCTCTGACTACTTATATTCTCGAAGTGAAGCTAAAAAATACTTAAGCACCATTACATTAAAGTCTAAGAGTGAAACTCCCAGATCTCATGCGATCGTTCAACTTCCAAGCATTTTGATATTCTTTAATCATCTGTTCAAGAAAGATTTACAGGAAACACCATCTTCAAAATGATTCAAAAGGTGCGCTAGGGAATTGAATTGTCTCTCCATGCATGCTTTGCTGACGATGCTCCTGCATCATACTCCCCTGGAAAAAAATTCATGGACTCCTATCCATGAGATCTTGCATTGACTTCCTATGCTTCTGGATATCAACTTCATTTACCCAACTGACATCTTCTATTGGGTTTCCTTTCCACTTTACCAAATACTCCAAATAATATTTTATTCTGGTCTTCTTACTAATCCTCTAATAAATGATCTTCTCCATCTGTGGATTTTCTGCTACATGCATCTGCTTCTCCCACTGAATCTCTTTTTGGTCTTCTAATTCTTTTGTGTCATAGTCCCTATAAGGATACAAGTCTAAAATGTTAAATATGGGTGATATACCCACATCCTATGACATCTCTATCTCATAATCATTGGAACCAAATTTATTTAGGATCTTGCATGGTCCTATCTTCTTCAACTTCAATTTCTTATATGTTCCTGTTGGGAACCTTTCCTTCCTGAGATGTGCTAAAACTTGATCTCCTACTTCAAATTGAAGTTCTCTCCTACTTCAAATTGAAGTTCTCTCCTATGTTGATCAACTCTATGTTTATACTCTCAACTAATGTTCTACTGCTCCTTGATCTGATTATGAAACTTATGCATTTCTTCAATGAAGTCTTCTACTCCAATGCTTCTGAATTCACTCTCCTCCAGATCTCTCAATTCTGATAATTCTCTTGGCTTCATGCCATACACTATCTGGAATGGAATATTTTTTGTACTTCTATTCACTGGGTCATTATATGCAAACTCTACTTGTGACATAATTTGATCCCACTTGCTATGATGTTCAGTGACCAAAATTCTCAACAAATATCCTAAACTCTGATTTACCACCTTAGTCTATCCATCCATTTGAGGGTGATATGTTGAACTAAAATACATTTCTTTCTCCAGATTCTTCCATAATGTTCTCCAGAAATGACCAAAAAATTTAGTGTCCTTATCTAAGAAAATACTCATGGGCAACCCATGAAGTCTCACAACTTCTTTGAAAACCAAATTTGCAATGTGTGTTGCATCACTAGTTTTCTGGCATGGGATAAAATGTGTCATATTTGAGAATATATCAACTACAACAAATATGGATTTTGTGTTGGAAATCCCAACACAAAATCCATGCTTATTGCATCCCAAGGCCTATCTGGAACAGACAATGGTTGATACAATACAATGTTCTATTTCTTTCCTTTTGCATACTGACAAATCTTACATTTGGTTACAAACTTCTTCACCTCTGCTCTCATACCTAGCCAATAATGTGAACTATTCAACTGTGCAAATGTCTTGTCATAGCCGAAATGCCCTGCTAGACCTCCACTATGTTTTTACTTCAACAATTTTTCTCTCATTGAACACTTTGGTATGCACAACTGACAACCTTTAAACAACAATCCATCTTGAATCATATGCTTCTTTAAAATTTGGATCATCACAATACATATCCTTAATGTGTTCAAACCCTAAGGTCTTCACTTGGAATTCCTGCAGAATCAAACATCTCCTACTCAATGCATCAACAACTTTGTTAGAATTACCAAAAATATGTTTAATGACAAAAGTGAAATTTTTCATAAATTCTATCCACTTAGCATGTCTTTGATTTAACTTCTCATGTCTGGTTATGAATTTTAAAGCCTGATTATCGCTATACAAAACAAATTCTTTTGGAACAAGGTAGTGCCTCCATTTCTTCAAGGCTTGAATTATTGCATAAAATTCCTTATCATATGTGGAGTACTTCTTCTTAGTGTCATTCAAATTCTCACTGAAATATGCAACATGCCTATTATCTTGGCTCAAGATTTCTCCAATTGCAACTCCACTAGCATCACACCTTACTTGAAATGTATTCCCAAAATTTGGCAAGACCAGAATTGGTTGTTCTGTTATCTTCTCCTTCAATATATTGAAACTTTTCTCAGCCTCTTTTGTCCACTCAAAATACTTATGCCTCTTCTTCATTGTATCCAATATTGGTGCACAAATTCCACTAAAATTTCTAATGAACTTCCTATAGAAACCTGCTAATCCATGGAAGCTTCTCACCTCAAATATGCTTCTTGGTGATGGCCATTCCTTGATTGCTCTCACCTTTTCTAGATTTATCTTCAATTCATTTGAAGAGATCACAAAACCTAAATAAATCAATTACGTCTTCATAAAAGAGGACTTCTTCAAATTTATCAACAACTTCTCCTATTGTAGTCTTCTCATCACTAATGCCAACTGTCTCAAATTCTCTTCTTCAGTTTTACTGAAGACCAATATATCATCCAGATATACAATTGCAAACTTACCAATGAAATATTTCAATACCTCATTCATCAATATCATAAAAGTACTTGGGGCATTTGTTAAGCCAAATGGCATAACAAGCCACTCATAAAACCCTTAATTTGTCTTGAAGGTTGTTTTCCACTCATCACCTTCTCTCATCCTTATTTGGTGATATCCACTTTTCAAATCTATCTTTGAAAAAACATTTTCTCCACTTAAACAATCCATTAATTCATCCATGCTTGGAAAAGGAAATCTGTACCTGATGGTGATCTTGTTTATGGCTCTTGAGTTTGTACACATTCTCCATCCTCCATCCTTCTTCGGACTCAACACAGTTGGTACTGTGCATGGACTCAAGATTTCTCTAATCAAATATTTGTCTAATAAATCCCAGACTTGTCTCTTTACCTCCTCATTCTCTTGAGGTGTCAATCTATATGATGCTATATTCGACAGACTTGCTCCTGGTATTAGATCAATGTGATGGATGATACTCCTGATGGGTGGAAATGAATTTGGTAACTCATCCACTACTATGTTATCAAAATTCTCCAACAGTTCTTGAACTTCTTCAAGAATATCATCCATAGAATTACTTGTAAGGATAACTCTGGGTTTCTTCACCACAACAAATTTCATCTCTTCTTCCTTCTTAACTTCACTCAGGAGTTCCTTCTCACTCATGAGAAGTATACTTGTGCTAGCTTCTTCCTTTACATTCTTCTCCTCTATTGGAAACAACATGTGTGTCCTACCATTCTTCTCCAAAGTATAAGTATTTTTTCTCCCATCATGAATGACATTCCTGTCAAAGTGCCATGGTCTCCCCAACAAACATGACATACATCCATGGGAATCACATCACACAAAACTTCATCTCTATATACTCTTATTTTAAATTCAATGAGACATTGTTTAGTGACCATTACCTGGTGTCCTTTATGAAACCATGAGAATTTATATGGACATGGATGTCCAGTTGTCTCCAAATCCAATTTCTCCACCATCCCCGTGGATACTAAGTTATCAGTGCTCCCACTGTCAATTATCACTTTGCATACTCTATCCTTAGTCTTGAAGGCCGTCCTAAATAAATTGTTCCTCTGCATTGGATTTTCAACCTTTGGCTCTGGTTTCAAGAGAACCTTCTTCAAAATTAGAGATCTTCCATCTTTTGCACCTTCTGCTTCAACATTCATCTTTTGCGCTTCTGAAATGTGAGCTTCACTTCCTTCTTTCTTTTTCTCGGGACATTCCCAAGACATGTGTCATGTCTTTCCACATGCATAACACCTTACCTCTGATCCTCTTCCTTTTACTCTTCCTCTAGGAAAATAATTTCTTCCACCACTTTGTCTCACTCATGAACTTCCTCCTCTTTCTGAGTGACTATGTGGTTTTTCATTCTCACCCTTGGGATTTTGTTCCTTGTCTTGTACAATTCCCTTACCTCTATTTGGACTTCTTCCTCTACCTCACTGGATTTGTTTACTGGCCAACTTTTCTTCTTCCTTCAGTGCAATCTGATAAGCATCCTCCATTATCCTCACTATCATCATGCTGATTTAATCCTGGATCTCATACCTCAGGCCATTTATATACCTGGAAATTTTTTCATCATCTTTCTCTTTCTATCCAGTCCTTATGTTTAGTATATAGAAATCCTTAGTGTACTCTTTCACTATCATTCCCTTCTGTCTCAGGTTATGCAATTTCCTGAACAAATTTATTTGATAATCCTTGGGTATGAACTTAACCTTCAGCTTGGCTACCATTCTATCCCAACTCTTAATCTTTTGTTTACCTTTGCTTCATCTGCCATCCTGCAGTTCATCCCACCATAGCGTTTCATGTCCTTTTAATCTGGTGACAACATGTTTCACCTTCTTCTTCTCATCAACGTCTTCATATTCGAAATACTTATCCATTGCTTATATCCAATCAATAAATTATTCAACTTCTAAGTTTCCTTCATACATAGGGATGCCTATATTTTCTCTAGCTCCCAATTTGACAACAACTCTCAACAAGAGTTCCTTGGAAACATCTTCCCTTGTAACTTCTTCAACTTTTGTTTCTTCACTTTCTGCATCACTAAAGTCTCCAACATCAGGTGAAATCCTTTACATTGTCTCCATCACATCCAACCTTGTGCAAAGTTCTCTCATTTCTCTTTCTACAACTCGAAATGCTATAGGTGGCTTTGCACGTCTTCTAGGCGACATTGTCCTGACCTTTTCTCCACTCACACAAAGTAAAATTTGAGCTCTTTAGGCTCCGATACCACTTGATGCAAACCCCCCCTTCTCTCCTTGGGATTGCGCGACCTCCTGGTCTAGGATCGATCGACTTTGGGAGCTGAATTGGCTCACAAGTTCGCACTAAACCCCTTCTACTTTCTCCATAGGTCAAAGTCATTATCCTCAGGTGCAAAATCTCCCTTTTGGGAGTTTCTGAGTACCTGCAGAGTCATCCACGTGACACTGGTCAAAACAGTGGGATTAAACCTTCGCGCCCACACACTTCAAAACTTTGAGCTGAAGGATTTCTCGGCACACCTGACTCCAAATATTTCGAAATACAGACTCACGAACATACATGAACTAGATCTATGGTCCACGCTCCTTTCACAACCAATGATTGAGATTTACTTCGGGACTTTGGCTTCGGGAGTTCCTAGTGTTCCAAACACCTCTTTCCTATGAAGTAATTTTACCCGAAGTTACAGATAAAGTGCCACGTTCTCTTCTTGATTGATGGATGTGATCTACTTCAGGACTTCGATGTTCAGGAGTTTCGAATGATCCAAATCCTTTTCTCCTCAAAGTACCTTTACCTGGAGTTACATACCAAGCACCTCGTGCTCTCCTTGATCGACGACTATGATCTACTTCGGGACTTTGGCATTGGGGAGTTTCAAACACTCCAAATCCCTTTCTTCCCAAAGTACTTTCCACGTGAAGCTATGGATCAAGCACCATGCATCCATATCCAACGGAAAGTTGCTATGAACTTCGGCACTTCGAGACTCCACTCCTCATTTTCCTCGAAGTTCTCTATCTCCGAAGTGACGAGGATGACACCATGTGTCCATGCAATCGACGATCAAGGTTTTAGCTTCTTACCTTTTAGAGCTTCAGACGACTTCAGGTCAACGACTCCTCCTTCTCCTTGCTTTGTAACATCCCCAGCCACCAATGAGCCAGGAAATGCCACTACTCAGACACTTTACTTAGCTATGTTATGTGACAACTCCAACCTTAAACTACAGGGCTATGCCACATAGAGATACTTGCGGAAAACATACACATTCATATAAACATAAAATGATTATATATATATATATAACATATTAATGAAAAGTAATAGTAAACCTACAGATGCAGCATATACAACATACGCAGGCCATCCTCATCAATTACAACATATGTAACATTACACAACATGTAAATGAACATAAAAGTGATACTTATATTTTATTAGAAGACCACCAACTGGGTCAGACCTTCCACAAACCTTCCAACCATAGACCACACTACTCATCACTCTCAGTAGTAGGTCACCCCCGAGATGGGACTAAGCTCCACTAGGAAAGGGATTCCTAGGCTAGGCAAGGTCAATAGGGAAGTCACATAGTTAAAGAGGAAGGTTTCTCTCCAAGGAGCCACTTATTCCCACTGCTCATAGACTCTCATTCCCCACATGCCTATCCCACCCTAGGAGTA
>CBVK0100302213.1:0-10494 GCA_900067695.1 Picea abies | reverse complement strand
CTATGCATTCTCATCAAGGATAATACATATTACATTGCATAAATCATCAATCAATCAATACTTTGAAATCAACAAATCACTTGACAACAATCAATCAAACCATTGGCATCAATGACAACATGATCCAACAATCTCCCCCTTTGGGATTGATGGCAATACCAATATCGATGTCAACACCAATTACCAATTATTGATGTCAACATGTAGATAAGGCATGCTCTACATCAACAGTCAATGTCTCCCAAATGTGACTATCTCTTCCAATTAGTAATCATAAATCACATCAATGTGACTATATCTCCCCCTTTGACATCAATGGCAAAGGGCCATTATCCTCTTGGGCCTGCTCCCCTTGCTTGGACTTTCCTTGGGGCTGCTCCCCCTTTCTGAGTTCCTTGATACTCCTCTAACTAATATCTCCCCTTTTTCAACAAGGGATATCACTCTGATGTAATGTTGAATATACATCGAACATACTCCCCTTGTAACCATTGAACCCCCTCTAATTATGTTTGTGTTCTCTTTCTTCAAATAAAGGGATCTTTTCTAAGTATGCATCTGATAAATATCTCCTCCTAGAATCATGGGAAGAAGAATGACTCCCCCTATGGGTATGTCTCCCCCTATATTCTATGCAAGATGAATAATATGCTACCATATGACGATACTTGGACCTGTTTTTGCACCAAACTCATGCCATACCAAGCATCATGAATCAAAATATATGTCAACAATGAAATAAAGAACCATGAGAAAAATATCAACCAAGTACATCCTGTACAAAAATATGTGCTCATCATGCACAACACCTATGTACATCAACCATGTACATCAAAATCATGCAATGTTCCAAAAGATATCATCCATGGAATGTATCAATCATATGCCTCTATCAACATGCCAACATGTGTGTTAGCACTCTATAAATTCTGTCCTACTAAATAGACAAACAACAGAGGTAACTGTTTCAACTAACTTTAGAGCTGAGGTACTAGCTCGCTCAACTCAGAGAGGGATCTCTCGTGTTACTTGATACATCTATGGAAATCAGTGGCTAGAATTGGTTTATTTTGGGGTTTTAATAAAGTTGTTGAAGAGTTGAATATGACCTTTGGGCTATGGGGTCAAGAATGTAGGATGCATTTCCAAATCGTGAAAACAATCAAGAGGAAAAGGCTAAATGAGGAAGTGACTTCTAAGTTTATGCTTGAAAAGTTTAGATGGTATCAAAAGAAAAAAACACACACAACTATTATCAGAGAATTATAGTAATTAATTCTGAAATGGTTTAGAAGAGATGAGCATAGTCTAAATCACCAAGCTGAGAACATTGAATAATGAATTATGGACTTTTAGTTTCTCAATTTAGATAGAATAAAGAAAAATGAAAATACAGAATAACAAGAATCACACACTATGAGAGAAAATGAGACTCATAACACCACCAATTAGAATCTTTTCATAAAAAGTCCCAAAATCTGCCTCTACACCCATGTATTCATTCCAGCCCCAGAGATTTATAAATTTTTCCTGCATAGAGGGTAGGCTCCTCTTTTCTCCATGCTTCTATACTTGTGAGGCCAAGCATATATAGAGGAATTTCATATGGGATTTAAAACGTTCCGACTTCCTCATAATTCTAAAAACAGATACAAGTTACAAAAATGAAGAACAATTGTATTATTTAAAGGGACCGTTAGTAATCGATCTGCCATGTCAGGACTCCCTTGTCTTAAGCCAAAATATGTCCAAAACTATCTGAAATACACCAAAATTTTACCTGAGGATTCACCTCATCTTGACGATTTACTCTTTTAGGGTACTCCACCAATCAAAATTTTCCCCGACGCTCTATCATCTCGGTTTTGGCTTCTGATTTCCTCCTTTTGCTCCTCTTCTTCTTTGCAGATGGGTGGCAAATGTTGTCTACATGTTCATTTATGAAAACATCCCTCATAACAGGGTTTAATTTTACTCCCAACTCTGTCTCAGTTTCAGGTTCGGTATGAAATTTAGTCGCCAACATCTGCAAGACCCATCTTTCATTCTTACTTATTGACCTGCCTGGTACCTTAGATGAGAACCCAGTCATGCAAAACACTGTTTGAAGGGTATTATCCATGCCTTCTAGACTTCATGTAGACCTTGATTTGGCCACCCTTTGAGTTTACAGAATTCAAGAGCACAGGCCAAGCTTGTTTTTCTTACGCATAAGATGACAATTTCCCAAAATAGGATAACATGATTCATATATGATATTTGATGGTTTGTGTACTTTGCTCACGAACTGTCACAATACCTTAGTGTTCCATGCTTCATCAATCTACTTCAAATTATGAGCATAGATTTAGTTATGCGGTGACATCCTTTTGGTGCGTCATCCGGGAAAGTAGCTAGACTGGTGATGTGAGGTGATCTGACCAACCACCATCCTCCATGCGAGCTATTGACATGATGTTTTGAACCATGTGACATCGGGGCCATAGGAAAAGTGGTTTTTGGAAATCTTCCATCTCCCTCGATGCGTGTGTAAGAGCGCCACACGTTCCCCATCGAAACCAGAGTAGTTTTCCCCCATCTACCTTCATGATGTTAAGTTTCGTGCTATTTGTTTGTCTGATGTAGGCCTCGACCGTAGATCTGAGATTATTCAAGATCGATGGCCTGCCAAGATAATCCATTCCCACTTCCACTACATTCTTTCATATGCCAGGGAATATAGTTGAGCGCCCTAAACTATCGTGCCTCTACTGTGGTATAGTGTCTCGCTAAACTTCAGAAGTTTTTAGATCCCGATAAAAATTGTTAGGGTGATAACATTGGCTCCAAATGGGGATTCTATACTCCCAGTGAGGTAGAAAATAACTCATAGAACCGGTGCATGATCCATGGGTTGTTCCCCAAAACATGTGTGTGTCCTTCTTCTACCAAGCTCTGTGCATTGCTTCCAACTGCATGGGGGACGTCCGAGTGCATTATTGAAAACTGACTGTATCTAGTGCTAGAAAACTCAAACTGGAAAATGCTTGACCGATAAGATTATTTTCACATCCCTACCTACCCTAAAACTTCTAGGATGACCACTTTATCAAGTGATGCTAAAGTGCCAATGAATCCAATCAAGCAATTGGCTTCCTTATTTTCCTTTGTTCACATTTTTCTCAAGCTGGTAGAAAAACGTAAAGGATGGCAGCTGAAAAAACAAATTGAATCCAAAATCTGAGCTTATGAATGAAGCAAATTAATCCTTCACTGAAGACTATAATAGGATGGCCATCGGATCTTGAAAATCATGAAAAATCATTTCTCCTTGATGAGAAAAAACTGAAAGGCAAGTATCTTTCATCAGTGTTAGTTGTTTTTGCTCTATTTCTTCTATTCTGAGAACATCTTCGAATGAAATGGTGACGATAGGTTTGTATGCTTGGCCATGCATATCAACAAAAATATTCATATATTCTTAAACATCTTCAAATATGACAGCCATATAATATGCACCAAGGTTATCCTCTTGTTCATCAAACAACTTTGATGTGGTTTCATTAAATTTCTCGAAATTTGTTTGAGGACAACCACTTTGAATTTCCAGTGAATAAATAGAAATAAGTTCCTGCTCATGCACTACTTCACAGTCTAGAGCTCTCACGGATGGATTTTCAAAACCCTAATTTTCAAATGACTTGAATAAAACCACTACCTCTTCATTATCTTTCTGTGTTTTTGATGGACAAATGGCAGACCCTGCTTCATCTATGTCATTTGTTTCTTTATTGCTGGAAACTTCCATAGATGCAATTTCATAATCTTGATCCATGTCTATATTGCTTAAAAATTTAACCACGATGTCATTCTCAAGGGAAGAGAAAATACTCTGAAACACCTTTTCACGTTGAGAATCCATACTGATTTCAGGATGGAGAAAATGACCTTGAACAATACTTTCTGGAGCAACTTCTTCTTCCTTTTCAGGATGATAACTAAACATAGACTGCAAATATGAGCTGACATGACCCTTTATCTGATTGTCCATAGAATTATCATCACCACTCCATTCATGCTTGGAGGATCCCTGTCCTGAGATACTACAAATATTTTTCTTCTAATAATTCGAAAGAAGCAATTCATAATGGTAGGGTTGTCCTACCTGATTTGAAACTGTCTTCAATTTCATTGCCAACATATGGTTGTATTTCATCACAAGCAATAGGGTCTTTAAGCGCATGAAAAGAATGTTGTGACATCTTGTCATTTTTCTCCATTGATCTATCATGGCTTTGCATAAGCACATATTATTTTTCTTTGATGATGATTTTAGGATTTTCTTTTAGCAATTTGAAAGAAGAAAAACATAGAGGTAAGGAATTCCCTTCAGCTGATTCAATACTTTCTTCTTTGTAATTGTGTTATGCAACTTTATTGCTTTCATTATACTGGTGAAAAGGAACATTTTTTGATAGAGAACATGTGGTTGATTGTTCCAGGGGGTCAACATTGTAATCATCATATTCATCATATATAGGAAAATCATTAACATATGCCATGTCATCTAACAATAAAAAACTTAGAACATCAACCTGTTCTTCAACAAGTTGCTTTTCACACTCATATTCTTGACTATCTACAAATGAATACATAAAACGATCAGCCCTCTGCTCATCATGGGATGGATAAACACCTCCTCTTTCAACAAGTGGGATGTAATTTTTTGCAAAATCATTAACATTGGAAACTTCAAGAGGACATATGATATTTTCAATTCTATGCTCAAGATTCCAATCAACTATTTTCTGTGCATATTCACTTTCATGTCCTTGAACATTCAACCCCTCATTTTGGGTTTGTTTACATGCTTGGATGTTGTGTTGAATGTCTTGAGCATCACTAAACATTTTTTGTAAGGACCCAGGTCTTTTTTCCATCAGGAGGAAAGAAAAATATGGATGAAGAGCAGTTGCATAATGGAGCATGGAAACAACTTCAGAGGGTTGAATTTCTTTGGACAAATTATAATAGATGCTAGAGAAATTTCTACTGAATACAAAAATAGATTCATTGCTGTGTCTTTTCAAGGTGTAAAACTCAGTGAGTTGTAGCTCTAAGGATTTCTCCTTGCCCCAAAATTAAAAAAAAAAAACCTTCTTCAATTCCACCCATGATCTGATGGTTTTTGGGTGTAAGTGTTTGAACCAGTGTTTGGTGTCTCCTTTCAAGGATTGAGAGAAAACTCTCATACACACATCATCATGGTCAATCTCAAATAAATCTATAAAATTATAAAACCCTTGAATGTGCTTTTCAACATATATGATACCCGATTCTTCGTTGAACACGGGTAGGAACTCATAGTAATTTGGAGGGAAATCATGAAGGGTTTGGGGTAGCTTTAAGGGTATATATCTATGTCAGGCCTTAGGGGGTGTTGGGCCAAGAACAGTGGGAGAGACATTGGTCTGAGTCTCATGAGATTCATCAACTTGGTCATTGTCATTGTGTGGCCTAGGTGAAACCTTTTTATCAGAACCAACGACAAGGCGAGGGTATGCATGTGCAATGTATAGAGGAGGAAATATAATTTTAAGTCTTTCATGATCATTATTAAGATACAATAGGTAAAAGAAAGTTCGTTTGGAATTTTCAAGGAAGGAGCATAGGAAACTTAAAATGAAAAGTAAAATTCCTTGTAAGAGGTCCCATTTTGAGTACTTGTTTTCCCTCATGATGCCCTTCCTTTCCCCTGTCAAGGGGTTTCATCTTTCAGTGAAGTTTATGTCTTGCGCTTGAAGTATTGAGAGTAGGGCCGCCTCTTGGAAATTCATGATTCTTTTATCAGTGGACTCACCTTCGAACTGAAGTGGAGTCACCAGAGAAGGAATACAACCAATGTGTGCCCAAGTGTTTTCCACTCTCAGACCCTAGAACTCAACCATGTCATTCTTCCCAGGGAAAATTTTTAAATTTCATCCCCAACAATGCCACCAGAATGTTAGCACTCTGTAAATTATGTCTAGATGAATAGATAGATGACATAGGTAATTGTTTCAACCAGCTTTAGAGCTGAGGCACTAGCCTACTCAACTCAGAGAGGGCTCTCTCGTGTCACTTGATACATCTATGGAAATCGGTGGCTAGAATTGGTTTGTTTTGGGGTTTTAATAAATTTGTTGAAGAGATGAAGATGACCTTTGGGCTATGGGGTCAAGAATGTAGGATGCATTTCCAAATCGTGAAAACAATCAAGAGGAAAAGGATAAATGAGGAAGTGACTTCTGAGTTTATGCTTGAAAAGTTTAGATGGCATCAGAAGAAAATAAACACACAACTATTATCCGAGCATTATAGTAATGAATTCTGAAATAGTTTAGAAGAGATGAACATAGTCTAAATCGCCAAGACGAGAACATTGAATAATGAATTCTAGACTTTTAGTTTCTCAATTTAGTCAAAAGAAAGAAAAATGAAAATACAAAATAACAAGAATCACACACTATGAGAGAAAATGAGACTTATAACACCACCAATTAGAATATTTTCATAAAAAGTCCCAAAATATGTCTCTACACCCATGTATTCATTCCATCCCTAGAGTTTATAAATTTTTCCTGCACAGAGGGAAGAATCCTCTTTTTTCCATGCTTCTATACTCGTGGGGCCAAGCATATATAGAGGAATTTCATATGGAATTTAAAACGTTCCGACTTCCTCATAATTCTAAAAACAGATACAAGTTACAAAAAGGAAGAACAATTGTATTATTTAAAGGGACCGTTAGTAATCGGTCTATCATATCAGGAATCCCTTCTCTTAAGCCAACATCTATCCAAAACTATCTGAAATACACCAAAATTTTACCTGAGGATTTACCTTAGCTTGGCGATTTCCTCCTCCAAGGTACTCCACCAATTGAAATTTTCCCCGACGCTCTCTATCATCTTGGTTTCGGCCTCTGATTTCCTCCTTTTTCTCCTCTTCTTCTTTGTGGTTGGGTGGCAGGTGTTGTCTGCGTGTTCATTTATGACAAGATCCCTCATAACGGGGTTTAATTTTACTCCCGACTCTGTCTCAGTTTCAGGTTTGGTATGAAATTTAGTCGCCATCATCTGCAAGACCCATCTTTCATTCTTACTTATTGACCTGCCTGGTACCTTAGCTGAGAACCCAGTTGCACTAGACACCGTTTGACAGGTATTATCCATGCCTTCTAGACTTCACAGAGACCTTGATGTGGCCACCCTTTGAGTTTACAGAATTCAGGAGCACATGCCAAGATTTTTTTTCTTACGCATAAGATGACAATTCCCAGAATAGGACAAAATGATTCATATCTGAGATTTGATGGTTTGTGTACTTTTCTCACGAATTACTATCACAGTACCTTGGTGTGCCATGCTTCATCAATCCACTTTGAATGGTGAGCCTCGAGTTAGTTATGTGGCGACGTCCTTTTGGTACGTCATCCAAGAAAGTACCTGGACCGGTGATGTGAGGTGATTTGATCAACCACCATCCTCCCCGTGAGATATCGACATGACATTTTGAACCATGTGACATTGGGTCCATAGGAAAAGTGGTTTCGGGCAATCTTCCATTGCCCCCGATTCATGTGTAATAGCACCACGCATTCCCCGTCGAAACTAGAGTAGTTTTCCCCCGTATGACTTTGCGATGTTAAGTTCCGTGCTATTTGTTTGTCCGATGTAGGATTTGCCTGTAGATATGAGATTCTTCAAGATCGACAGCCTGCCGAGCTACTCCCTTCCCACTTCTACTACATTCGTTCATACACTGTGGAATATATCTGAACGCCCTGAACTATCACGCCTCTACTGTGGTATAGCGTCTCGCTAAACTTCAGAAGTTTTTAAATCCCGATAAAAATTGTTAGGGTGATAACAATGTGCATCTACCAATATGCCAACCATGTGCATCCACCAATATGCCAACCATGTGCATCTACCAATATTCCAACCATGTGCATCTACCAACATGCCAAACAATGTATCATATCACTCATGATATGTCTCCATCATGAACCAAGTATCATAATCGTGAATCAAACAAATACAAATTGTTGTGCTAATCAAGTAATACCAACGATGTAGTATCATCAAGCATATGTCATATATGAGTGTACCAAAACATGTACACCACCATGCACCAATACCAAAAAATGATGAATCCCATATATGTATGCCAAATCCTCCATAAAACATGTGCCAATCAAACTACTAGTAGGTGCCTCTTCCAATATACTAGAAATGTCCCAATCATGCATCAATGATGTACAACATGATCATCTCATCAACTCACCAAGCACATGTCCCAATGTGTAGGCCATCCATATGCCAAATGCATGCATCAAGCCTTCCAAAAAGTATTCTTTCAATACATCATCAAGATATATCACATGACCAAGGTGTCATAACTTCACTGTCATAACCAACATTGTTTTTCAATAGAAAAATGCATGAATCCATACTCATGGGTTAGTTCCATGCACCCAATATTATATTTTACATCATCACCTTACATAATCCAATATAGAATCATGAAAACCTGCAAAAAACAATGTCAGAACCTACAATAAACCTGCAATATACCATCACCTCAAACTCCAATCCCTCTGCATATCCCTTTTCCTTACGCTTCACCACATATACGTGACCTGCTGCACATAAAGTTCACATATATACACGACCTATACAAGGTCAGCTTGTGTATGTGTGCGACTGATACCACTATCACGCATGTATGCCTCAGTAGATGACACTTTTGAACTTTCCTTTAGTCTTTCATTTTGTTCTGGCTACTCTATCTTTTTCACCCACTTATGTAGATGTCCCTGCTCCTTAGAACTTGAGCTCTAAGCATCCATATTTTCAAATATGTCTCCCTTCCTTACTTCATTCCTTCTTCTAGCCATATTATGTGAAGTCCTCATCATGGACTTTCTTCTTGTGTTCCAGCACTCCTGGGATTTGTGGCCAAATCCACTACAGCTGTAGCATCTCATGGAATTGCAGTGAACAACAATATGTCCTACTTTATCACATCTACAACACCTTATGGTGTTATTGTTGAAAAGTCAAAAAGAAACATGTGTCTAATTTATTTTTCCCTTAAATAAATTAGACAATAAATATTAATCTATTATTTCATTCATAACTGAGTGAGTTGGATTTGTAACAGAATTATAAGTGTAGTTAAGTGAGTTAAGATCAGTTATACTAGTTGTAACTAAACATGCACTAGTGAGAGTTCAATTAATCAATGAACTCACATGCAACTGAAGATTCACCATGGTTAACTACATGCATGTCAGATCCAGTGGAGACCCAGTTGAGATAATAGGTGAAAGGGACAGTTTGGTTATCAGTTGTGATTTGATCACACATGCAGTGAATATGCTTATGAGCATGTGCAAACTAAGCAATTTGTAATTCAATTGTGAGAATTCAAATTGCAGAGTTTGTGCAAAGGAGGCAAGCTGTCTGGACACAGGAATTGACACACATATTTGCTTATTTGTGTATGACAGTGTGAGACGATTGTATTGTAATGAGAGATCTTGGATTAGATTTTTGTATGAGATTGTTTCATGATTCATGATATACATCATATATGATAGTGGGGTTTTTAGCTTTACGCTTTTCTGGTAAAAAATTCTATGTTATGTGTTCTTGATATTTCACTTTGTGATTGTGGTTGTGATCATGGTTTAATTTTCCACAAGAATAATAGTAGAAGTGATTTTGTATTTAACAGTGGCGTAATTGTTAGATCAGGAGAATCGCATGAAATACTTAATTTGTATTGAAATTTATACATGGTATTAGAGCCACAGAGACCATGGAGCCACATAAGTGAGGTGCAAACATAATTTCATTCTCGTAGGTCCCGTCTCTAGCAGGGTGTGAACTTTAGTACTGTAGACTATGTTGAATTCTCAAAGCAGAAATTCTCGCACCCTAGACAAAAAAGAGGTGTGAACTTCAAGGTGATTCTTGCAGACTGCTTAAGGGAGAAGTGTGAACTCCCCTCACCCTACAGTGAAGTACAGTGTGAACTTCCCAGGCAAGTTTGTAGGCTATACACAGGCAGGGTGAAAAATTCCCAAGCAAGTTCACAGGCTATACATAGGCATGGTGTGAACTTCCCTCGGGTTGCTCTCAGGTGGGGTGCGAACCTCCCAGGGAAAGAGGGATTGTAGCAGTTGAGTTTTGGTGGTTGGATAACATTCGAATTTGCAAGATTTTCTTGGTGCAACAATTGATTCAAGATCGAAATGTCTTTCATTGGCTTGAGGTTGGAGTATGGACTCGAGGGAAGCTCCAACTACATTGCTTGGAAGGATAGGATGGAAGCAGTACTCGAAGACAATGGATTGAAGGATTACATTGATAGAGATGTTCCTAAGCCGGATGCGACAGACACTGCAAATCTTGATGCATGGAAAAATAAATTGGCGAAGGTGAGGAGGATTCTGTTGGAGGGAGT